>PVKN010011045.1:0-22039 GCA_004027915.1 Capromys pilorides
CTCAATCAAATTTACTCTCAACATTTGGCATACAACAGGGACATTTGTTCAATGAATGTGTGTATTTCTTGTATTAAAACATATTAGAATATATTTTCTATTAGAAATATCAGAACATATTTTCTATGCACTTATCTGAAATACATTTGTTGAAACTCCTGATGTGAATTTTTAGTCTCTTTCTTGTTTGACTTTTGCTGTCAGGTGCAAGGAACCATCTTCCCAGCCCCCAATTTCAACCCGATAATGGATGCTCAGATGCTGGCAGGAGCGCTCCAAGGATTCGGTAAAGCCGGGAATTTCTGCCTTTTTTTATAGTATTGCTTTTTTTTCTGGATGATTATAAAATAGCTGATGTCTTAAAAAAGTGAGATTCATAGTAAACAAAACCATGGGCAAAGAAGTAGAGTGGAAAGAAAAAAATAGAAAAGAAAAACACAGAAAGAATAAAAGAAATGCTCACAAAATATGCAAAGCCTCTGCTAAAAAAGCAGGCTCTTCACTCGAAAGACAAGGTCACCTTGAAGGGAACTGCATGGTGTACACACACACACATACACACGCACACACACACACACACACACACACACAGATGCGTGCATACCTGTACTGCATTCCCCTGGCGGTGCCCCTTAGAAAAACAACAAAGATTTCAACCTGTCCTCTGAAGTTGGCATTAAGAGTTTGCACTGCTTTCATGGATTTTAAAATATCAGTAATCACCACAAAAATAGAGACAAGCTAACAAAATGCTCTGGACTAGCTGTTTCAGCAGGAGCACAATTTTTGCTTTACAAGTATAGGTCAGAGCCATCTGCTCACCATCTCTATCTTCACTCTGGTTTCAATTCTCCTGTCATTTCAGTTTTAGGCTCAGCATATGAGTTCATTGCGACCATTGTAATTTCTTGCTTGTCACTGGTCCAGGCTGAAGGACTTCAGAAAGTTTGATGGCAGAGCCCTTGGTCACCAGAATGAGGTAGTTCATGGGCTTTAATAGTCTGTCACCTTGCTAACTTCAGCAAAGCACAACTGAAAAACTCAATTACCATGGTTTTTGTTGGCTTCTCTTTTGGACTTAGAAAAATCTGAGACAGAAAAAACTAAAGCAGATAAAAATAAGTAGTTTAAATGAACATAGTCATAAATTATATGAAACCACTGTGGAAGTAGCTGAAAGATCTACATTTAATATGCTCATTTTAGAATATAGCTAATAGACTTCTCTACAAAGGCTTAATATTTCTATGTCTGTGACTAGGCTAGCATGAGACGCTATACCTTTCCATTCTTTCTTGGAGCTCACTGTTTCTCCAAAGCCAGTAATGCCGGTCTTCTGCGCTGACTCTATGAGTTTCTTCATCCCTGAACAGCTTCCAGCCCACTTCTCTTGCCTCCACAACACCCCTTGATCTTCTCAAAGGCATAGCCACCAGAATAAATCCCAGTTTATTCTGCCCTTGTGCACTCAACATTACAGGACCAGCCATGTAGTGTTGCTGTGACCCTAGGACCACCCAGGGTAGATTTTATTTCCCATATGATGATTCCCTTAACATTGTAAATTCTCAATGCAAGTCTCTGTCTCCATTAAACATCTCTTCTTGTCAAAGGAAACTTATGCTCAACGAGATGAAGCTTCATTCAGACCATTGAAGGAGAGTTCAAGAGAGGAGAAAGACTGAGCTCAACTTCTCTGGAACAGAATGCAGAAAAGTCATTGAACACAAATTAAGACAGAGGAAAAGCAATGAAGGCTATGGTGATGGAGGTGGACGAGGGTGAGCATGGCTGAGCAGCACTAACCAAAGTGTGGCGCCTGCTCTCACAGAGTCACAGAGGCAGAGACTATTTTTCTCAATGACAATATTCCAAGGAGTGGCTTCTAGATATGTGAGAAACATTTCTGAGTTGTAAATCTGGCAGGAGAGTGAAAAACATAGGCATGTCTCAAATGGAAAGATTTTCAATGGCAAGTTTTCTAAAAATCCTTACCTTTAGAAGGAACAGGTCAAGGATATGATTAGGCAAGAAACCTATCCTTATTTCAGTCAAGCTGAGGGAAAAATGAAGGTCTTCCTAATCACTCTCTTCTGACTCTAATTACAGTGAAATCTATCTAAACTCACTGTGCATTAAGATGACTGGTTAGATCACTGTGATAGCAGGATGGGAGACACGATAAGATGTGACATGATGATGTAGAAGATGCCCAACCAAACAGCAGAGCTTATGTTATGGGAGCTTATGTGAGCACCCCATGGCAGTCCTCATGCCAACACTTGGAAGCTTCGGACACCTTGCATTTTCACAATTTCCTTCTAGAAATTCTAACAGAAGCTCCCTTGCTTTTGCACTGAGTGTTCACTGTAAGCCACAGCGCTCTCTAACTGTACAATGTGAAAGATAAGGTGTCTTTAACCACTTACCAGCTAAAAGATCAAGCAGTCCTTTTGGGTGTGGTAGGACAGGCAATTGACTAACATCTATTTCCTTACTTCCCTGTATTTATTATTAAATCCTCAGGATGGTATAGGTTCTTACTTCAGTGACAGTACAAGTTAAAACCAAGGCAACAGCATGTATTTGCAGGATAAGACTTTAACTGGACAGTGTGAGAATAGAGAGAGGACTTTAGCTTGAGAAGAAACCTGGAGGGGCACAACTCAAAACACAGATGATAAGGCTGGTGCCCTAACAACAAAGGACAGAGGCCAGCTTTTATGGGTTTGCTGAAGTGGGCTAGGACCTGCTGAGTCATCTTCTCAGTTCTGGTTTCAAGTCCTTATGGCTTAAGGAGTCATTAGAGTCTTTATGAGATGCTGGCTTGTGTTGGAGAAGCAGTTCTGGTTTTGCAAAAGCTCTCTGGCATCCAAGGAGATTGCAGATTCAGAGAAATAACTAGAAACTTCAAGGTTGCCATTCCAGGGAATTACAGTAGACAAGTGATTGTCCTTGCAAATCTTCTATCTTGATCTCCTCAGGCTCTGTGGCTCATGGGATAGGTTATGTAAATTTGGTCAAGCAAACTTGTAGTATCAGCTTGTAGACCAGTATCCCTTAAATGTTAACGATGCTTCTATGCAGAGCTAAGTAAGGATCTGACCCAAAGTTGAAAGTAACAGTAGAGACAGATACAGAATGCAGGCAGAAGTGCCAGTGTATTCAGTCAGCTTTCCTGAGCAAAAACGTGATGCCTCAAAGCAGGAAGCGGTCCTATGATGTAGAGGTTTATTTACATGATCAGCAGCTCCAAGGCAGAATATGGCCCAAGGGTACAGCAGGATAAAGTTGCTCAGTGCCTGATGGTCCAAAAGGAGGGTGGGGCAGAGAGGGGGAAGGGAACAGGTACTCCTCCTAAGGACAAAGCTCCGTCCTCTGTGCAGACACTCACAGAAGTGCAAGCCAGCAATCCCCTACAGAGATCCCAAGTCAATCAATCAAGTTGAAAATTCAGTGTACTTTTCACAATAAGCTGTATTCTGTTTCTAGTTAGCTATTTTGTATCTAAAACAGTGTCTGTTTTTTAATTCCCTGCCTACTGTCCAAGCAAGTACAAATCATGCTTTTAATGAGTAACAAGTTAAGGGCTCAGCAGTCAGTTTGATCTTTCTCTCTGTGATGGTCTCCAACAGTTTTATTTTCTCATCTAGTTTATTCCTGGACATGCTATGGCAAAGGCATTCTGGCTTTCATGATGCACTGCTTTCTGAGGTCATGAGATTATCCAGGTTAGGAGGGAGAGAAGAATACATACTATACTTTTAATCAGTACCAGGTCCTGAAGTAAGGCCCAGGAATATAGCTGCCCTTTGTCCTTCTGGTCGTTTCTGACTATCTCAGAAAGGGAGGCAATTTGCAGTAATGGTACTAAAATGAGACACGGGAAGAATCCCGGATTCATCAAGCAGTGCTGTGTGATTTCCAATTGTAGTTGAAAGCGCTCTGCGTTCCTATCAAGGCTTATGCATGCACACTGGTTTTGATCCTTAAGTAGTGGGTTCTCCGTAACTAGAGAGTAGTAATGTCACTAATCTGCAAACAATGTTCTTTTCAGACTGTGACAAAGACGTGCTGATCGACATTCTAACGCAGCGCAGCAATGCACAGAGACAGATGATTGCAGAGGCATACCAGGGCACCTATGGCCGGGTGAGCACTTCGCGCCTAGTCCTCTTTCAAGGACAAACTCCTGAGCACTCACAGCGCCCTCAGGGAGCGGGGGCCATTGCATTTGTCAGCTTTGCAGGTCACAAAAGTCCTCAGAACTCACTGTATGTTAGAAATAGTCCATGGCCTCTTCCACATTCCAAAGAATAATAGATAGATAGACAGACAGACAGATGGACAGACAGACAGAAGATAGAGCGTATTCAAGGCATATAAATAATTACAGTGACCGTCATTCCATCCCCAAATCATACAGCACCTCATAAAGAAAAGTTTTGATAACCTTAAGCTGCCGGTTGGTCCAATTAAGCTAAAAGTGTTGGGCAGGAAACCCCTGTGGGCCAAATTTTAGGGAAAGCAGAGCCAGGCCTAATGATCACCAGGTCAGAACGTGGCACTGATCCCTGGCATTCTCTCCAGGTCCTCAACTAACTCTCCTCCAAAATGAATTCTTCTTCGCTTGCTTTTCTTCTCCACAGCAGGCAGTTACAGAGACCATTAAAAAAGAATGGCAGTTTAAAAATAGCTTAGGCAATAAAACTATCCATAGTGTTTAAAAGTAATCACATTCTAATTCAAAAGCAAGTACCATTAAATATTCTTTGTTATGCATTTAAACCACAAATTCAGAACAAAGCTCTTCAGGCCAAAAGGACCTGAAATAGCAATTATTTTGTCAAGCAAGCATTATTGTTGAAGCACTACCATAAAACTTTTTTATAGAGTTTGTCCACGTAAATTTACTCCATCTCAAAGCTTTATCTTTTGAGCAACTGTAATACATACAATAAGAGATATTCTTCTGTTTTAGAATGAATCAGTAATGAAAGAGCTACTATTAGTGATAACTTTAATTAAGTTATGCGCAATTAAACCAGTTTGTCCACATGAAACTGTTGCCTTGGCTTATGTTCTGATAACTTGAACATTAGTTTTCTTGAAAAAAAAAATGAATTAAAAACTGTAAAAGATCTATCATTGGTGCTCTACCACCGTTTTAATATTCATAGCATTAAAAGTTTGCTTTTTCTGTAAAGTTGTTAACACAGGTTTACATACATCTTTGCTATTGCATGTCTTGTTCATTTAGGCTCAAACATTACTTTATCAAGCTCTATAAAACTAAGCTGAAGCAGATTTAAAATAATTAAGAAATAACGTCCTCACGCTCATGGGATTTAAAATCCATTAAAGAACGTGTTCTGGAGTGAAGCACTTTTTGCTCTACACCTAAGGCCTCAGAGTTTGCTAAGCCCTTGCTTTTGCTGAATAATCCATGTTGTTTTTCTGCGCAGCAGAGACACAGAAGTAAATGAAAGGGAGAAGGACCGGAGAGGACCTGAGGGAGATGGGGGATCCGCTGACCCGAGACAGGAAGCCAGAAGCTTCATGAACTTTGTCTGGGGGTGGAGTTTGAGGGATAGGTTCAGTGGCACATAAGGAGAGTATTGGAGATGCCTTTGTGTGGGCGGGAAAGATAAAAAGAAGCCGTGTCCAGCACTGGAGTGGGGAAGGAGGAAGTGGTCATTGGGAAGATAAGCTGTTGTGTTCAGGATTCAGCCATATTGAATCAGAGCCATGATAATTTAGCAGTTTGTATTGGGCTGAAGCCTATGAATCCACATATGCTGGAGGAACTTAGCTGTCACTGCAATTACCCCCGCTGCGGGACATCAAGCCATGCTTACCTGGGTTCTCTGAACTTCTTTCATTATTCAATCAATTATCAACCATTGAGAATTACCTCCCCCTTGCATGTCTTTTTTTTTTCCCCTCACCTAGCCAGTCTGAATGCAAATCCCCATGCTTTCACACCCAGACTAATTCTTCAACTCCTCACTGGCAAGGTGACCCCTTAGTGCCCTCCTGTTCCAGTTCACTATCCAAACTGAAGGCATAATGATTCAAATACTAAAACTGAACAAGTATCTAAAAGTTGATCCCATTCCTCCCTCACAAATATCCACAAGTGCAGGGAGCAAATGCAAGCACTTTCCCACAGAGGTGAGGCCTTACTGCCCTCATCCGAGCACTCCATCTTTATCCCACTTTTTTCTCCTCACAAACCTTCAGCCATCGCCCTGTGGAAGTATTTGTGGTTCCCCAAATGAATCCACTTCCTCACTTCGATCACATTGTCCCATCCATGCTCCATGGCCTCACTTCCCATTCCTCAAGCTGGACACATATCATCCTGGACAACAGACAACACACTGACTCCCCCATCCTCATCCCAGTGGGTCGGATGAAGGCCCTTAATGCCCATTCACTGCAACTTTCCTACAGTGCCTAATGGTACACCCTGGAGCTTGCACTAGACTCTGTTTCCCATTCTCAGAGACTAAGACTGCTCTGTCTCAAAAAGAGACTGTCAGGCTGGAGTGTCCTAAGGTTTCTGCAGGTCAAGCATTTAGGTTCTATAAGATTCAAGAGCAAGCTAATAGCTCTTTTTCAAAAATGATGGAAGTTGTATCAAGAAAATAAGTTTTAATCATCAAGGGGCAATGCTGAGAGGCTGTTTCCCTTGCTAGAGTTTCCAGCCAACAAACCATCTGCCAGAGGGCCTTATGGGTAGCACTGATGACTAGGATTACGGGGCCCAAAGTGGGACCATTTCCTTATAGATGCCTCTTTCCCGATGAAGAGCTTTCCCTCTGGTAGCTGTAACCACTCATAGAAACAACAAATAAACCCAAGCAAATTCAACAATAAAAGTTACAGTAGCACAAATGGTCAGTGAGCCCAAAAGGCTCCAAACCCAAAATCCTCTGACCTCTGCTTCTCTACTTCAAAACGTGCTCCAACACATCATGTGAACTCAGGTGTGCTCTGCCAACGGGCCCAGACAGAGCACTGACTTGCGTGTCTGTGTCCCACAAATGCATAAAAACTTGAATCCATCTACCCTTGCCCCCAGATAATCCACCATATCAGACAAGTATGCATGTCCTTTAGGGCACAATGCAGATTAGGACCAGGAAGACCTAGATCTTGGTTGCACATGGCTGTAGCTAATTGCTACTCTCCTGAAAGCAGAGTTTGGGATAAAAGGAACAGAAAGATAAAGAGACATGTGGGAGAGGGCAGGTTTGCATTAATACCGAGACATATTTATTTCCTACATCTTAATCAAATGAACATCGATTGTTCATTTTGAGATAAGCCTGCACAAAGTCCTGTTCAAGTGGCAAGTGCATTATTACAAGGCCAGGTGTCTCTGCTTGGTGGAATCTGAACTGCAATGAATTTTGAGTGGTCACAAATAAGAGTCCTTGTTCTTTTTTCTGACTTGATTTTTCACTGTACCTGGCAATTTCTTAACGAGTTACTATTTGGGATGGACTTTATGGCATAATGAGACTCGGAAGACTGAATAAAAAGGCCCAACTTTTGTCCCCCTGCGGCTTATAGCAGGAGAGAATGCAAACAACGGCAGGGAAACATGCAACATACACTCTACTTTGGGTGAATTTCTGGTCATTTTCAAAATTTTTCAGCTTGCTAATTCCATTGCTCTTTATTAAGATAAATATTGTATTTTAATTCTGGAATTTTTACATTATATTTATATTTATTTTCTTTGCAATTCTATTATTTTTTCATACTGTAATTTCTGATTGTTATTGTCTCATGTTTTTGTGTCTCTGCTGTTTTCAGAATTCATTAACATGCTGGGAAATTTTTCTAAGTGTATATCATAATATTTTTATTATAAAACTTTAATTGAGGCCTTTTAGCAATAATCTTTTCTTCGTAAAGTCAGAAAATTTTTAAAGACCAGTTTTATATTTATGTCTTCCTGTTTTCCTAGAATAGTCACCAGCTCAGGATAACTTTCAAAATGGTTTCTCTTCTTAAAGCTCTCAGTTCATATAAGCAGAGTAAATTAGAACTTCAAGCTCAAGGTTACAAGATGCACTGTCTCAGATTATCAAGTCTACTCAAAACCCAGGTGATAAGAAGGAGCTTTCTGCCCATCTTCCAATGTTGGAAGACATTTTTTTCCCATTTCTCACTTTTACTGATGATGAGGACAATGATGATAATGATGATGATGATGGTAGTGGTAGTAGTAATCATCATAATGAAAGTAATATCCTTTGAGGGTCCTAACCTCTTCCATGAGATTTTGACCTTAACTCCCTGTGTTATGCAGTTTGAATATACATTCTCCAATCCTCATGTAATGCCCTACACTGAGCATTAAAACCCCAGACAAATAGTTCCCAAACCCACGCTCCAACTTTCCTAGTTACCTATAAGATCATACCCCTCATTTGCTTATCTTCTGGGTTTCATTTGTCCCCTAGCTCTTTATATCCAAAGGTTCTTTTCCTTTCCTTTCCAGGATGAACTTCTAAAAGAATGCTGTATTTTATCCTTATGCTTGGAAAGGGAAAGTTTTAGCTTTTGATTCTGTGTTCTTTTTTGGTTTTGTTTGTTTGGAAGCAGGAATAGAACCAGGACCTTGTGCTTGCCAGGTAGGTGCTGTGATGCTGAGCTACATCCCCAGTGAGTTACTCTCTTATTACTATAATAAACTACCTGAGATACTCAACTTACTAAGGGAGAAGGTATATTTTTATTCATTACCTTTTGGAAGCTCCAAAGTATGACTGATTTGCCCTGCTGAATTTGGACCTAGAATAAGGAAATACAACCTGGTGGAGTGTGGGGCTTTGTGGAGCAAAACTTCCTAATATGGCTCACAAACAAAAGAAGATCCAGGTCTTCCTCTCCTATCAATGAACACCCCAGAGATTTAAGGTCCCCCATGGGCCTGAGCCCTCACAGCTTCCACCACAACCCAGTAGCTCTCGCCTGGAGATCAGGCACTAATGCCCTGGGCGTCAGGAAGACATTCAAGACCCACGCTGTAGCAGCTCTGGCATTCTGTTCATCTAGAAGACCACAAAATGATCATTATTTTCAGACAATTGAACAACTCAAATTGCCACTGAAACCTGAATCATTTATTAAAATGTGAAGCCGCGTATGAAAAGAAGTGGATTGAAGGTATATTCGCTCACTACCCAAAGGTAGCGGAGGAACCCACACAAACGCTTTTATAATGTAGCTCAATGTGTGCAAATGTGTACTAGGTAATCTCTGGGGGAGACAGGATTAGGACAAATTCCAAGTCCCGCTCTTCATGGGTTTGCACCACCAAGTGTTTTAACAGCACGTATCTTTTTATGATAATAGAAAAACTATATGAATTAAAAACATATGAAACCATTCCCCTGAGCACATTCAGGCAAGCAAAATGCTAGCCATAGCTCTACCTCTCGCCTCAGTTCTTGCATAATAGCATAAAAGCAAGAGAGATCAGAAAAAAGATGCTATCATTTTATGTTTTATTTCAGTGAAGGAGTAAAATAGCTGCAAGTTGGCTGAGCTGCAGCTTTGCCAGCAACACAGAACAGAACAATTTGAAAAGCAAAGACTCATTAGCTTAGCGCAAGGCCACGCTGTGATCCCAGCAGAGCCTGCTGCAGGGCAAGTCTTCACAAACATGGCAAGTGGAAGTGGTGAGACTGGGGAAAGCCGTGCTCTGAAGGTTGCATCTGAAAAAGTATTTATATCACTCCAAGTGAGAATTTAAAACTGCTAATTAAAACCCTATTTGAGTTCCCCTTTGAACTTGTGCAGTTAGTTATGTAAACATATTCTTTAGTATTTTTCTTCCCTACTAAAAGCATTGCCTCCTTCTCATTGTCCAGAGAACATACTCTTCCTGTTGCAATAGCCACCGTGACATTTGTTTCATAGCATCACGGTTATTCTTGCATTTCTGCCTCTGGTGCTCAAGGAAATTGCTTGAGGATACTTTTTATTGTTTACATGTGAATTACCAAGAATGACTGCAAGCGAATAATTGTGGAATTCCAGGTGCTCTTGCTCACTCAAGATGCTTTCTATTTATGAAGCACAATTTTGTGGGCATGGATAAAATAATCGCGTGCATAGGAGGCCACACACCTGTGCCGCTATGGAGTTTACAGTCTTCCTGATTGAGAAAGGCTATACAGGGGCCGGCGAGATGGTTCAGTGGTCTAAAGCGCCTGCTTAGGAGGGCTCAGGCAACTGCGGGGACTGCAGTTCGATCCCCGGCACCACATGCTGAGCCAGGGCCACCACCAGGGCAGGCTGAGCCAGCCACAAAAGGAATAAATAAAGAAACAAACAAACACAACAAGCAAATAAATAAATAAATAAATAAATAAATAAATAAAATTTAAAAAAAAAAGAGAGAAAGGCTATACACTGGTAAAATATGTCATGTTGTAAGGCAGTAAGTGCTTTAGGATGCAAAGAGAGTCAGGTGAGAAAGACAGTAAGTGCTGAGGAACTGGGCGTGATTTTAAATACAGTAACTGAGGCAAGTTTCACTGAGAAGACAAAGAGAATGGTTCACGTGGGTACCCCTAGGACACAGAATTTAGCAGAGTAAACTTCAAAATCAAAGCCCTTAGGCAGAAGCAGAAGTGGCTTCCTGAGTTTAAGAAGCCCATTTTAGCAAAAGAAAAGAAATGAGAAACGAAGAATGGTAGGAGAAGAAAGTAGAGAAACTGCCGTGGACTTAGTGTGTGAGTTGTGCGCCACTGTCGTGATTTACATTTCCAGGGACTAAAAAGTCTGGCCTTCGCTTTCTTCTGAGATCAGTAACTTACATATAAATTACAGATTAGTTTAGAGTGTGGGCCAGGAGAAAGAATATTTTGAGCAGAGGAGTCGGCAATCTGATTTCTCTTTTCACAGCGTCAACCTGTCACATGTGCTGAGGAAATGCTAGGTGCAAACACAGAAGGAGCACTCCCGTGCAGGCTGCGCAGGTACCAGAGGAGGGTGACGCTGTGGCCAGACAGGGCTGCGACCGTGAGCGGCGACAGCCTATCCCTGACTCCATAGGCGGGCGTACAGCGTCCAAGAAATGATGACCAGCCGACTGTGCTGACATATGAAAATCATAAAGCGCGCTCCGACAGACCAAGGCAGGCGTGACGGCCCTGGGCAAGGGGGTCCCCACGTGGTCACATTCTTAAGAAACCAGTGCCATATGGGCTGCCACTGAATGAAACATTATGGTATGGAGAACGGCTACAAGAATTCACTGACAACTGGGAGGCTAACAATTAGAAGAAATGCGATATAAGAGATGAAACTCTGGGCTGAAGAGACAGAGAGAGAAAAAAAGGAGAGAGAAAAAACAGTATAGTGTCAGCACCGCTAATAATTAAGCATGTTTCTTTTGCAAAATATTACTTAATATTTTGGAGGAGGAAAAGAAACATTTTGAGCACCTGTCCTATGCCAGAAAGCATAAAAATTTCACCTCTGTTCAGTCGTTTAATACTTTTGCCAGCGCCATGAAGCAACAGTTCTTATTCACTTTACCAAGAGTGACAGACTCAGAGGCTACGCAACCCCCCTGTAACCTCATAGATACAAATTAAAGTCAGGATTGCACGCTACTCTCCATTGACATTACTTGAACTCTCATACCCTTTCTTCCGCTGGGGTTATTTTATTTGTTTGATAGTTTTGCAATTTTTTTCATAGCTGTGTACACACATACACACACACATGCACATACGTGCACATACACGTATTACAAAATCAAGATGAACAGCGCCATCTAGCGGCACTGATAATCTCAGTTTATAATGGAACATACACAGACATTAGCTTGAAGATGTAATACATTAAAAACTTAAAGTTGTTGCTACAAATATATGCAATGATTGTAGTGATCAAGGAAATGTAATTAAAGATTAAATAGTGGATTTGGGCAATGTTCAAGTCATCTTCTGCTTGAACATCATGCTTATTATTTATATCTAATCAGTACATAAAAGATTTTTCTTTCCACATTCACTATGTATTCAATAATGTATTCTTTTATTTATTCACATATTCATCTGCATATCATAATATGTGTATTTTTTGTATAGCCAGCAACATGCTTGAACTAGATGCTGAATTTACAAAAATTTGTGAGAAAGTTCAATGTCCTAATAGACACTGAGGGAAAATATATGCATACAACATTTTATCATATGCTCAGACTTTTAAATACAGAATAACATAAAAATTTAAAGATACATCAGTGATTGCAAATACATAATCCACTTAATGTGAGGTGAAGGCTCGTGAATAGGTCATAATTCTAATGTTTTAGAATTCTGTCATCTACCAAGTACCATTATCTTCTCATGATAAAAACCATATTGAATTGGTTCATTTGAATTCAAACTTTCAGTGCAATCAGTGTCACCAAGTTTAGGTGCCCAGAAATGCCTCATGCACCATCTATGTGCCATGCGGATCACACTGCTGTGTCATTAGTGGTTTTCTATGACCACTGTGTTACTAAAAATAGTATTCTGACTGGGGAGTCAGAACATTTGATTTCAAGTCTTGTGTACATCACTGACATGTGGAATAATAGAGAGCTAGATAATCCATATGGTTTTCTCATCTACATAGTGGGTAAGCCCTGTTCCTTATTCTTGGAGGTATCGTAATGAATTGTTACAATCTTTCGTATGCTCAGAATACCTTCTGTAAGATAGGAAGTAATAAATATTAATGGTTTCATCATACTGCACTCATTGACCTGACCAGCTCAAATGCTCATCACTAGGAACTTTGCTCCATGCAGTTGAAAAGAAGCTAAAATAACTGACATTAGAAGTCTCAGAAGCATGGGGACTTAAAATCCATTCAACTTTTCTGTGTTTAAAATCAACTTGTGTTCTTATATCCACATGACACAACCAGTACCTTCTCTGTGCTTAAACACTGTCTACAAAAGTGTGATCTAGGGTTGACCAAATAGCTCAGTGGAGTAAAGCACCTGCAAGCAGGCACAGGGGCCAGAAGTTTGATCCTCAGGCCTTCTGTGCCAGCTCTGCCCCCAGAGCACACTGAGATGGCAATTGAGACTGGCCATGGTAGCACGCACTTGTAATCCCAGTTTTTGGGAGGCTATAAACAGGCAGATCACAATGAGAACAATCTAGCAGTGAGACTCAAAACACCCTGTAGATCCTTAAAATACAAAAAAAAAAAAAGTGAGCTAAATATACACTGAATATTCAGATTTTAGAAGCATGTTACAGTGAAAGATACATTACCATTAATCTCTCTTCAGTTGTTCTCTGTCTCTCTCTATCTCTCTACAAACACGCTTATCTTATTATTCCTTCCACTTTCTGAAGCAGTTCTGAAAGTCATCTCTCAGAAAGACTGTCTCTGTAAGGTATGATTTCAAGAAAATACAGTGAATGCTGCTGCCCAGTGACATCCAGCTGAAAGGCAGCGCATGAAAACATTAAGGCATCTTGGTCCTTTCAGTCACAGGAGCTGTGCCCGGGCATTCAGGCTCCTCCTCAAAGTCAAAATGTCCATGAAAGACAAATGTTTTGAATGGATTCAGGACATCAAGACAGCCATGATAGCATAAGTAAAGATAACCAAGAGAGAGGACTTCCAGAAGTGCTTCAGAAAGTGGCAAGAAAGACAGGCTAAGTGTGTTTAAAGCACTCGGAGAGGGGCTGGGGATTTGGCTCAGTGGTAGAATGCTTGCCTAGCAAGCTGGAAGCCCTGGGTTTGGTCCTTGGCACCAAAAACAAAAAATAAACCTCTCCTAAAAAAAATTCAACCAAAAAATACAATAAAAATAAAAAAAATAGCACAGAGTTTTAAGATAAGTTAATGATAACATGTTTGTTACTATATTACATTTTATAAGCTGCCCTTATTATGTGTTTCACTCACATTCTTCTAAGCATGCTAAATAAAATTTAAATTGTGGCTATTGTTATTCTAGTAGAAGCTTACTTGTTTTCATTTGTTTTTTTTTTTTTTTTTCTCTCTTTCTTTTCTTTTTCCCCGTGGGACCAGGGTTTATTTGTTTTTATTTCAATTCCTTTATTAAACAATCTCTAAAATAAATACCACTACATATTTTTTTTTAAATTGATATAGGGTCTCACTATGCAGTTCAGTCTCATAGTGATCCTCTAGACTCAGCTTCCCCAGCACTGGGATTACAGGTTTGCGCTACCACACCCAGTTTCAGGGCCAGCACAGTGGACCCAGCTTCTGGGTCCAGTACACCATGCAGTACTGGGGATTGAACTCAGTACCTTATGGTTGGCAGGCAGGTACTTAGGCCACCAAGCTATTTCCCAGCCCACTACTAACTTTTAAGTAGAACTGTATACAAGTCACACAAAATAAGGGACAGTAAAATCTAAATCTTTCAGATGTCTTGGTAAAATCCTACAGAAAATCAATTTAGAATACATTTTTCTTAAATTCCTTTTACACTAGAAAAATAAAAAGAAAAAAATTAAAACTATCCATTCCATATTGTTATAAACATATTTCAAACAAAAAGCTCTAGAGTGTATATTTTGTTCCTTAAGTATTTCACTTCTAGTATTTTAAATAATGTACCTAATATTTGAAGAAACCTATATTACTTTATCACTTTACCTAAGGTGTTGGCCATAGCATAACCAAGGACACCATGTTAAAAAAGGATTGCTAAAATAATGGAATATGAAGGGCGGGCGAGATGGCTTTGTGGTCTAAAGCACCTTAGGCAACCGCAGGGACCATGGTTCAATCCTTGGCACCACATTTGGTACCAGCCCCACCCCCAGGGCAGGCTGAGCCGGCCATAATTAAAAAAAAAAAAAAAAAAAAAAAACAGAATAGAATGGAATAAAATAAAATGAAACAAAATGCATTGTTTCTGTAAGGATTGATGTTTTCTTAAGTCCACATGAAAATCAAAACCTTCAAACTAAAACATTTTCAGGTTTTATCTTTTCTGTATATTCATAAGGAAATCAAAAGAACGGTCTGGGTTGGAGACCTGGCAAAGAAAGCTCTTCTCTGTTGATCGGACCTCAGAGGCCACATGCCTTATCACATGGACTCTGTCATTTTCAAATCTGCAAACCCACTGTCTCTTCTTTCTCATGTAATCAACAGTATGTATGTGAATTAAAACCAGAGTTGTCACTATGCAAAAAGACTTGGAAAAGAAATTTTAATAGGCTATTTCCTGAAATTACCCCATTTCTCATGTAAATTTGGTAACTGATGTCATGAAAATGCTTGCATTTCCTCCACAGAACCTGATCGGGGATTTGAAGGAGCAACTTTCATCTCACTTCAAAGAGGTTATGGTTGGGCTCATGTACCCGCCCCCGTCTTACGATGCCCATGAGCTCTGGCACGCCATGAAGGTAGTGATCTGACCTAGAATAGCCCCCTAATAGGCACAGGCTAACGTTTCCATTCAGGGAGCTGCCCGATGTTGCTTTCACAGGGGAAAAGGAGGGAAAATTTAAGCATGGGTATAACCAGCAATTAAAATATTTTAAGCAAGAGAGGAGTCATCAGGGTTCTGTGGCTGGAATCAGCTTGTTTTGTGTTGTACAAAGTCAGATATACTGAGCCCATTCAGAACACGCTACCTCCAGGAAAGAGTAAACCAGTCCAGAGAGGCAGTTAGTTTTGTCAGTTCTCCATATGGATTCACACACGGGGGGCATATAACAGGGAGTGGTGGCACACGCCTGTAATCCCAGCACTTGGGCGGCTGAGGCAGGAGGATCGATGCGAGTTCAAGACCAGCCTGGGTTACAAAAGTGAGCTCAAGGCCAGCCTGAACTGCATAGCAAGACCCTATCTCAAAAAGACAAAAAAAAAAAAAAAAAAATAGTGCATATAGTACACATCACATGACTGTAGACTATGTGCACAGAGTGGGCTCAGAATCAAAAGAGAATACTAACAGAGACAAAAAATGTCATTACTACTTTTGCTATTGCCATTGCTGTTTTGATGATTTTAAATTTTCTTTACAAAAATTGTTGTTTAAAAGCATGAAAATTTGGGCCGGTGAGATGGCTCAGCAGCCTAAAGCACCTGCTTAGGCAAGCTTAGGCAACCGCTGGGACCACGGTTCAATCCCTGGCATCATATGTTGCTCCAGCCCCACCCCCCAGGGCAGGCTGAGATGGTCATAATAATATAAATAAATAAACAAATAAATAAAAATAAAAGCATCAAAATTTTACTTCGGAACAATGAGAATGATTTGTTCTTTACAGAAAAGTAATTTTCATACAATATATTGTTACAGGTTTGTTACAGATTCAGTCCTCTGTACACACGGGAAGAAAAAGGCTTTTCATACTAAATGAGTCACTGAATTTCCTTCAGATAATATTATCTGGGATACTTAGTGAATGGCAGAAACAGAATTAAAATTGGATTTACTTTTATCCCAAAGAACCTGTCTTTCTCCTCTGTCATCTCAAAGAACATCAAAAATGCTATATTCCTTTCTTGTACATAAGATTAACTATTTTTCCAAATAAAAATGGCCTTAAATTTCTGTCTTCCCTTCTAGGGAGCAGGAACTGATGAGAACTGCCTCATTGATATATTGGCTTCGAGAACAAATGGAGAAATATTACAGATGCGGGAAGTCTACTGTTTGCGTAAGAATATGTATTACATATAGTGCACAGGTGAACTTCAGGTTTTTTCAAACAATACATAAAAATATTCCAGTTTATACATCCTAAATAAATTTGCAAGGTATTTCTATATTGGAAATATGAGTTACTGTAGCCACCATGGCTGCTGGAGGTTAAAGACATTAAGTAGGAGGGAAGAAGAGCCAAGGTTGGACAACTGGTCCACCATTGTATCAGGAGGAATGGATTCTAATGTTCTACTTCACAGAAGGCTCAGTATTGCTGACAATAATGCAATGTCTAAGCCAAATAGTATGTGGCAGGATTTTGAAAGTGCCTTCTATAAAGAAATGGTGTCAGTCTAGGATGAAAAATAAGCAAATGACTTAGGTCAGATCACGACACAGTGTACTCATGGATGACAACCTCACTGCATTAACCAAGGCTCTCATTGCTGGGACACAGTGAAAAACACCCATCCTCTATGGAGATGCTTGACTTGATTCAGCTTCAGGGAGGTCAGTGCACAGTCAGTGAGATTCAAGGCAGATCAAGCACAGCAGAAAGGCACGGTGGAGCAAAGCTGCTTAGTTTATGATGGCCAAGGAGTGGAACAGAGCGATGCCGGGGAGCAAGGGGTGGAGGCAGGCAGATGCACGCCTCCACAACCACCAGACACCCCCCAAAGTGTGTCTTGCTAACACTCTGCATGGCTCCAAGCCCATTGTCTTCATCACTTTTCTCATCTCAGGGTCAAAATACCTGACACTCACTGTTGAAAGGAGGAGGGGCTCATGTTGGCTCACATTTTGCAGTTTCCTTCTTTGCATGGTTGGGCAGCTTCATGGCAATGGCATGGGAAGTGGCTGACATGCTGTGTCCACTTGAGAAGTTCAGAAGTTTAACTGAGCAACTCAACAGGGCACCAGGGTCCTTGTCCTGTGCAAGAGAAGGGCAGAGAGATGGTGTGAGATCTAGACCTGCCCTAGGGATGGTCCCCCGCTTACAATATAAGGGGGAAATAACACTTGCTCCCCCCACCTCTTCTTACTTTGTTGTCTTCTGCCATCTTCAACTGTTGCCCCTGTTACCCAACCCTGTCTTAGAGCAAACTGATTATGGCCTGAAACTTCAGCAAACTGTGAGCTAAATCAACCTCTTCTTCCTTAATTTGGGGCATCAAGTCTTTTGTCTCAACCACGAGAGAGAAGTAATTGAGACTGCATGGCAAGAGGAAATAGGGGAGGACCACTTCAAACCACAAGGCAGAACAGGAAGAGGAGACAAGGCATGAGCTAAGGAGGAAAGAAATCTGCCCAAGCCGCACTCCCCCTGGCTGCCTTCTTCTGACCAGCCCCACCCTCTGACAGCAAGGGAACTCTAAATTCCCATAATCTCACCATTTCCCCAAACCCCTATCCATGGAAGCCCGAGAGTCTTGGAGAACATCTAGAAATGAATCATGTCATCAATCAAGTAGACACAATGTGCTTGCACATCACAGCCTTACTGTGCCCCATAAATATGTACAATTCTTCTGTGTTAGTCAAAATCATAAAGACAAAGGATTTTTAAAAGGCAAATAGGACTTTTAAGACCAACTAACTCATTTAATTACAACTGAGGTTTAGCATATAAAAATGAAACAATTCCCTAGAAAATCAAGCAAATTTTTCACAACTCTAACTCTGAGCGTCTAGACAGTGGATGCTTTCATTGTGATGAGAAATTATTCTTCACCTTGTTTCAAGAGACATCCTACCTCTATCCAGGAGAGGTGGAAAGCGTAGACAAGAGGTGAAGTGTAATCATTTCTAAGTGAATCCTACAAATAGATCCGCTTCACTTTACATGAATTACATCATCCCTATAATCTAATTCCAAATCAGATTTTTACACATTTAGAAAGTAAAAAGGGTAACTATTTTCATTTTCAGAAAGCTTTAAGGCCTTAAGATCCATTCCATTATGTACTATGCAATACTGAATGTCAATAAATGGTTTCAGACAGTCACCTTTATTGCATGTGAATAAAAACAATATTTTCTCAAGAGGAATGAAATAAGAAACTTTAAGCTATTAAAATGAGATGAAGCACTTGAGAAAAGTACTAGGCTGGGCACTGGCAGATGGGAATGGAATGAATAATTCTAAATTGCAAGAACTAGAGATGTAAAATGATTCTCAATGTTCTTTATCAGTTTAGGAATGAAGATCATTGTTCTAAGGTGGTATACCAGTTTTGCTGTTACCATGTGCTGTGGTCTGTGTCTAGCTGTCCTCCCAAAGCCTCATGCATTCATGGGGCAGCTTCTAGAGTTTGTGATTGATTGATGATCCAGTGCTGGGATTAGGGGTGTGAGTGCTACACCCACCTTCACGTGGGTAATCTGCATACAATGCCGGGACTGGCAAGAGCCTTGCTAGCAGGCACAGCCGCTGCTCCTCCCTTTGCTCTTTGCAGTTTTCAGTTGCCATGGGCTTCTGCCCTCTGCCATGTGCCATTCTATCTTGGAGCCAACAGAGAATGGACTGAAGCCTTCACTGTGAGCTGACTAAGCCTTTCCTTCCTTAATTGTGTCAGGTATTTTGTCCCAGCAACAAGAAAAGGTAACGGAGGCACCATGAGTGAACAGATTTGTTTCATAGACAGTCATGAACAAAAACATGTGAATGCATTAATTGTATTTCTTTTGTGTTTCATTCATAGCTGTGATAGTAACACCAACTTATTTAAAGAACATTAACATGTGGTTCTATAACAAATCATAATTTTAACATGGAATTTTTTTTTCTCAGAATATAGCACTAACCTTCAGGAGGACATTTACTCAGACACCTCAGGACACTTCAGAGATACTCTCATGAACTTGGTCCAGGTATGGCATTCCAAAATTCACACCACTTTATAGTATTAAAATGCATAGATAGGCCAGGGAGATAACTCAGTGACAAGCGCAAGGCCCTGAGTTCAACCCCTGGTATCACCAAAAACAAACAAAACAAAACAAAAAAAGCATATATAACAAAAAACATGAGTTTACTACGGTTCAACAATAAACACTGCCGTCATGCCAACCCCACCCTCATGGCACACTAAAAGGGCAACCAAGACTGGGTGTGGTGGCTGCCTGTAATTCCAGCTCTTGGGAGGCAGTAAACAGGCAGATCATTATGAGTTCAATCTCTGTGAGACCTTGAACACCAAAAAATATATGTATTTTTGTAAATAAATAAATTCTGTATGCTAACATTTACTGGCTATCAAGGATGACCAATGTACTTGTTAGGTCTGAACCACGCAATCAACCAGGCCAGGCATTCTGATGCGAGTAGAAGATTTATTGGGGACATCAAGCAGGCTGGCTGTCCAGTGGACCAAGACAGCAGTGAACAAAGGGTGGCAGGAGACTTTATAGGATCTCTCAGGGAGGGTGATCATGGGCTGGAGCAGCCAGGTTACAACCAGATCATGAGTTTCAGGGTGAGGTGGAACAGCTAGATTTAGGTGGGCATCATTTATCTTCTTTTTTAATTTTATTTATGTCAGAAGGGAGTGAGTTGAGACTAACGTAGGTCAAGAGGAAGTGAGCCAAAACCAGAGTACCATGTGGGGCAGGGTTGGGATTGCGTTGGGTAGGTTACCTAGGAAACTGAGAGAAGGAATGTTTGGGGCAAGATGCCCTGGGAAGCCAAGAGGAAGTGTCTGAGGCAAGGTGCCTGGGAAACTTTGAATCTTGATCTATCAGTACTCACCTAGAAACTTGACTTTGGGATAGAAAGAACTGTGAATGTATAGCAGTCTGTTTGAATAAGATTAATTACATTCTTTAAAGCTACTAAGGGAATCAGCTGTTTGTAAATATTCCTGAGTTGGTACTACATGCCTACTACTGTGTGACAAGAAAAATATATTTCCTATTCAACAACATCAAAATGCTATGATATAAATATCATGTTAGGCCTTTAGAAATGAAAATAAGACATAAAGAATATAATGTTTTAGCTCTCTGATTGTTTGAGGAGATAATAAATAGAAATACAGTATTTGTTTCAATCCTATAGGCTCCCAGAACTAAGAGGATATCTGTGAGACCTATTAAAGTACTTCCACGCTATATACACTACCAAAGCAGAACACACTTCCAATGGAAATTAGATTTTGGTATTTATCGTGTTGTTCTGCATCAACTAAATGGTATATAATCCTTCCTATTCAGTTAACGTTTTATCATAGAAGTTAATTCACATTAACTGTATAAATTCATGGCTTTCAATGCATCTTTCATATATGTCTATATCAAGCTTGGGTCATGTCCACTCTCCCCACCACCTTCTCTTGTCTTGTCTTCCTCTTCCTCCTCTCTTCACTATACATTTCCTGAAAACATCTCAGATATTAGCACTATAAAAAGAATAATACTTTCAAGATACAATTATCTTTTGTCTAATGCATTTTCTGAAATATGCCCATCATCCGTTAGCAGGCATCCAGGGGAGCAAAAGGTGGCCAGCATTCAGCTTTTAACAAGTAGAGTATCTAGAGACCCAGAGCTGGGGAAAATGTCCTAACACCCAATAATTCAGTTTGGTTTGTTTGTGCATGTGTGTGCATATGTGTATGTGTGTTTGAAATAAAACAAATATTTTTAAATCCATAAACTTTTCCTCTCCATATCAAAAGACATAAAAGACTAATCAGTAGAGGAGTCCACTAAAAGCCAAAGGGAGATAAGGTTTATACATGAGAATATGGAATCAAGGAGATCCCACTGCCCCTAACGACAGAAGAACAAATGAAGCTCTTTTCTCTAAAGGCCCCAAAGCAGGAGACCTGGGTAAGAATCATGTCCAAGCCTCTCAGGATCACAGGGACCTGCACTGAGGTGAACAGCTAGAACAGACAGGTAAAAACGCAAGCCAAGCCACTGTGCATTGTTTCTTTCTTATCTCTGAAATGCTCCAGTGCAAGCTGTTGTCATGATTTCTTGGATTGTTTTAAACCTAACTATTTCTGAGAGCAGGCGTGTTCAAGGTGGCATGGCCACTGGCTAACCTAACCATTTATTTCATTTTGCTTGTCTTTGTTATTTTTAATTCTAATTACTTCTTTTCATGAATACTACGTACTTATAAACTTTACTTTGATATTGTGTTCCTATAAAGTTTCACAGTACATATTCCTTCAACAAAGCATGCAATAATACATATCTCATAGATTAACTCAAAATAAAAAGGTCACAACCTTATAAATGACAATCTAATCTTATTTAAAACTACTTTTGAAAGTCAGAAGTTCCAGGATATTTCAGACTACTTATTCAAATACATGATCTGTTTTGCTCCCTCTTAGGTTTTTA
>PVKN010011046.1:0-22049 GCA_004027915.1 Capromys pilorides
CCCAACTCAGTGTCCAGAGGCGCCCCATTATTTTTTCCACCCAGAGACTGTCCTTTTCTTTACACCCTTTGTGTTCACCCTCAAGCTGAGTCTTCATCCATGACAAAGTCTCCAACCCCCATTATAACCCATTTTCTTCATTTTAATAGCATTTATTATGGGACTTTGTCAAAAGCTTTTTGCAAATGAAAGTATGTTACATGTGCTGATTCTTCCTATCCACAGGCATTTTCATCCCTTCAAAGAGTCCTGGTAGATGAAAGGATTTGGCAGGCTTCTCTACCCAGCTCTGGAATCCTCAGCCAAGTCACCCTGCATGGAGGAGGCCTGACCTGTAGATGCAGATAAACAACACCAAGCAAAAGGAAAACCCCCCAGGAACCCTACGTACTAAACAGACCTGTTCCCCATATTCTAACCCCTTTTTCCAGAACACTCATCTCTCTTGAAATTCTGTCCAGGGACCTGAGATTCCTTGAACAATGCTTCTTGTGGCCAACCAGGTGTGCTGGGCTCTAGAGGCCTTGAAAAGAAAGGATGTTCCTCATTCTTCCAGGCTGAGGGAGCTGGTAGGCAAATCTGAGGATTATAATTATTAAAGACAAAACAAAACAAGGCTGGAGGCTAGGAATATAGCTCATGGCAGAGCAGTTGCTTAGCTTGTATGAATTCTTGGGTTCAATTCTGCACTGCCCCCCTCCAAATCCAAAACAAACAAACAGGAAACAAGCCGGGCATGGTGACGCATGCTTATTAACACCAGCACTATGGGAGGTTGAGGCAGGAGGATCACAAGTTCAAGCCGGCCTGGGCAATTCAGAGACATAGTGAGAACCTGTCTCAAAATAATAAAGGATGAGGGAATGTAGCTCAGTGCCAAGGCCCTGGCTTCATTTGCCAGTACTGCAAACAAACCACTGCTGTATATTGAACACCTACCCTGAGCCAGCTGCTTTGCTTCTGGTTTTATCTTTTAAATCTCCACAGCAAGTCTAGGTAAGTGTGGTTACTCCCTGTGTTAGAAAAAAACTGATGTCGAGGTGGGTAATGTTACTTGCGTAAAGCCATGCCAATAGCAAGTGGTGCACTGGAATCAAGGCTCACCTAGTTGATTTCTTTCCATTTCTGAAGGAAACACAATCAATGCAAGTATGACTGGCCATTCTGGAAAGGCCAAAAGCTTCCTGGTCAACTCTGGCTACTATTTTCACTCTATGTTGGGGTTCATGGGAACTGAGTTGTCTACTGCCTGTCCTTAAAGTAAACTGGTAGTACCAGGACACCTCTCAGTCGTACTTCTGGTAGACCTAAAGCCCATCTTCCCTCCAGGGATGCCCAACACCTAGCTATGACTGTCTTACCGTAATGGCTGAGGGCTCTAAACTTTAGCATTGGAGCACCTAAGTTCAGGCTTCTGCCTTTCTACATACTGGTGATGGCACCTTCAGCAAATTAAGTCGCTGTATCTGTTTCCTCCTTGGAAGACAGTGAGAATAATGCACTTATAAGATTCTTCAGCAGATAAGTTAATAGTTGCTAAAAATGCTTCGGAGAGAGCTCAGCACACTTAGCATGATAGGCATGTTTCATTTAAAAGGTAAAAGCTTTGGGTTAGGATGGGTGGCTCAGTTACTGTCCAACACTTGTCTAGTACGCATGAGGTCCTGGGTTCCATCCCCAGCACCACAAACATAAGATACATACTGGCCATCTTGTTTCTCCTAAGCCTTTCTCTCTGGTCCTCTATTGTCACAACCATTAGCCTGTGCTGTCCAACACTGCCATGCCTGGGGCATACCCTTCCTTTCTACTTACTGATGTTTTCCTCACCCTGATGGTCACTCACAGTGTTCCCTCCCCAGGGTCCCACATACATGGCAGTCCTCTTCCCCCCCCCCCCCCCCCCACACCAAACAACCCAGAGCCCTCTCCAATCTCAACATCCCTTCCATCTTTATTTAAACAACAGCCAAACAAAAACAAAACACCTCCTGCTCTTTAGACAAGAGCACATGGCTATTTTGCTTCCTTCAACTCATCCTTAAAATCACCTATTGTCTCCACTCCTCTTTTGCTTTGGGGACATGAGCACCTGGCTCAGTCTTCATCCCTGCCCAAAGCTGTGATGCTGGCCCTTGGTGTCTTTAATAATTAGGGGACAACCCACCAGCTCATCCTCCTCCTACTTCACAGCACAGACCCCTCCCTCATCCTCAGAGGTTCTCAGCCCCACCCCAGAGCTGCTGCTGCTCTGTACTGCCTTACCTACACACCCCGTCTCAGTGCACAGTGCCCTTGGCAATCCCCCTCCTCTTCTATCTTTCCAAATCCACCACACCAGTTTTGTCTAGGAGAACTTCCTGTAATGATGGGATTATTCTTTATCAGTGCTGCTCAAACCAGGGACAACTAACTGGGCAACTGAGCTTTTACCTGTTATTAACTTGACTTAATTCAAGCTGAAATTGAAATAGCCACATGTGGCTCTGGGGCCCTGGCTTCTGTTTCCTCTGCTATCCCTGCCTTATCTTCATGTCCTTCTCCTAGCCTGGTCTCTGCTCTCCTGTTCTCTGTCTCTCCTCCCAGAAAAGACCCTCAAACCTAGATTAATCCACTTGTCTTTCTCTGGGTCTACACAGGGACTTTGGGGAGCAGTGTGTGTGCGTCCCATAACTTTGGAGGTCAAGTCACCAACCTCAGTAGGGTCTTTAATTCTTCCTGGACATGGTCCTCTCTTCTCCCTTCTCTGGCCTGGAATCTCCTAGCCCCTCTTCCACTCACAGCATGGGTGTCACTTCCTAATTCCACTCAAACAAGAGAAACTGTGGCCCACCTGATTGCTGATTTTACAAGAACACTTTTATCTGTCTTCAGCTCTTTTCCCCTGCTGGCTCTTTCCTATCAATGTTTAGGCATGTCAAATAGCCTTATCTTACAAACAACAATGAAAAGTCCCGCCTTCCCTTAATCTCATGTCACCTTCCAGCTGGGCCCTTCTCTTCTCTACCACTTGTAGTCACACTTCTTGAAGTTGTCTCCACTTGTTGTCTCCACTTTCTCACTTGCCTTCACTCCACAACCTGAGGCTGTCTGGCTTCTGTCCCCACCACTCCCCTGCAACTGCCAGTCAAGGTCACCAAGGACTTCCTTGAAGTTTAATCCAAAGCACTCATTTCAGATCTTATCTTGACCTTTAAGGCATGTGATCCTGCTCCCTGCCCCTCCTTCCTCAAAACTCTGTTGCCCACTGGTCTCTAGGACGCCTGAGCCTCCCAAGTCCTTCTCCTCCTGTGGCTGCCCCTAGGTTTTCTCAAAATTCCCCCGTGTTCTGGAGGACTCTATTGTTGATCTTTGCAGGTAAAGCTCTGTGCCAAGAATGGTGGCTCCCCCTGCCCCAAGGCATTCCTTACACAAACACCTGGGAATTGGCTTTCTCACCCAAGAATCACACTGTTGTTTTGAACTCCGGTTTGTATCCAGGATCCCGCTGCTCAGAGCCTGGCTTGCCTTCTCGGATGTGTATTTATAACCCCCACTTTGGGGAGCTCTTACAACACTTAGACATCTGTTTTTTTCATCTGTCCCCTCAAAAGGGAGCCTGCTTTAGGAGGGGACACTGACAAATTAGAGGGCACTTGGAGAGGCTGCTAAGCAGTCAGAAAACCATGTGCTACATGAAATCCATTAACTGAGAGCATTTTTGCCTAGAAGAGATAAAAGAGCGAGGCAAGCATGGGGTGGGGTGGCTCAGAAAGTTTGAAGAGTCAGGGGTTTGTTCTGTGCAGAGTTGGAAGTGGACCAAGTGTAAAGATGACAGGTGGAATTCGCGTGGAGGTAGAGAGGTTCTATCGCATGTCAGAAGACTGCAGACTGCTTAAATTGCAAGGTGTGAGACAGTCCTGCCCTTTAGACCTGAGTGACCACAATAAAAGGGGGGAGGGTCCTCCACACCTTTGTCATCACTGCCCAAACCTGACTGTAGTAGAGCTGCACCACAGTCCACAGCATGCAATTTCCATGCCCCACCAGATCCAGCAAAGCTCTGTGGACAGAAGCAGCATAGCAGAAAGGAGGCTTGTGAAGCTTTCCCCAATTCAATCTTGCAGATATTCCAAAGTGTGCCCAGGTTGGGTGGGCAGTGAACTGAGCACCCCGATTTGCTTCTTTCAGAGCCCTCCTTGCTAGAACGTCTTTTCCTGACTGGTGTTTTGGTGCAATGCCATCAGCTTAGCTTAGGGGCCATTGCACAAACTGCCCTACCTGGCTCTGTTGTGACTATTGTGGGGATAGTTACCTCACACTGTGTTCACCTTTATGAGGCCCCCCAGGAGAAATTCCTGCCTGACTTTAGTACCAAGAACAGTTGTAATTCTCTTGAGCAATAGGTCTGTTTTGATCTCATGGACAGTGAAATTGTGTGATGGACCCGGTCTCCTTTTCATTTTGGTGGTGGTGGTGCGGGGCAGCTTAGGGACAAACTGGTGGCCCAACAACAGCAAGTGAATACATCATTCAGGGTACACTGTTTCCAACTCTATTTTGTTTTCCCTTTTGCTTTTTCTTTCTTGTCTTAGTTGTCCTTACTTTCCTGTACAAAGCTGAGAACATACATGGAAAGAGAAACCACCTCTAAGTCATGCTGTCCAGGGACATACAGCTAACACTGTTGTCATTTTATGCACACTTTTTAGTAAAAATGACTTCACACTGTACATGTTCTTTAATTTGCTTTTTTTCATTCATATGCTGTGAACGGGTTTCTACATAATTGAATGGTCCTTAAATAATCTAAAATTTCTGTATAGCAATTTTAATACTAGTAACATCTTGTGCCTTGGCTCCATATGTATTTCAATAGCCCTATGTGTCGAAATAAATTCAGGAGTATTATAGAACTACAACATGTACATGTACTTTAAGCAATAATATTTGTTTGTGTCAATTCATTTGATGCTCAAAACCCTTATGAGATAGATAACCTCACAGACAAGGACCCCACTGCAAAGACTCGCTAGGGTCCCATAGCAGCATTCCAAGCCAGGTGCTCGGCTCCAGAGCATGTCCTCCTAGATGTCATGGTGCCTTCCACGATTCCACTGGGATTTCACAGTCCACGGTGACTAAACATTTCTTTTGTTTCCTTTCACATCACTTCTAATTTATGTTATTTTGCCATATTTTAAGTAGCCTTGTAAGTCACCTGAAATCCTTTCTGCTACAAGGCAAGGCATAAACAAACAGCAGAGTGGGAAGTGGTGCAAAAAGGCAAAGCCTAAGAGCTCCTCCTAGGAGAGGGTGAATCTAGGCTGTCCTGTGAGGAGATGGATTTATTTCTTGGCAGGGCTGTGGTGAGCCTCCCTTCCCTTTCTGGAAGAACTGGCTTGGGTGGCCAGTGCTCACAGAGGCTGGGGAAGTGTAGGAAAGGCCTTCTTCCCACCGGAGCCACATGAGGCAGGAGACCCCTTCTGAGATTTTCAGGGGTTAGGAAAATGACAGTAAGACAAAATGAAGTATTTAATTGAGCTAATATATGGGGCAAGATGGCCCTTGGGTCAGAACCAGGACCTGAGGCTTTTCCCTCCAGATCTGTTACTGGGTCACACATTTCACCTAAGAAATAAATCAACAGAAACTTGGTTCCAAATGCTCAGCACAGTAGGTCCTTTCCTGTTCAGCCTTTTGGTGGCTACCACAAGAATGTCAAAGGCCACTGTTTCTGTCCTCAGTCCTTTTGTTAAGTGACACCAAGGCCCAGGAGGCTCCCAAGAGATGCCCCATGGGACTATAATCGAGTATGATCAGCCACTGGACAAATGTAATGAAGAGAAAGGAGCCCAGGTTTCCCCCTACCCCATGGGTCATTATGTTGTCCAAATTTATCTTAAACTCCTGGGTTCAAGCAGTCCTCCTGCCTTCGCCTTCGGAGTACCTAGGACTCAAGGACTATGCCACCCTGTCAAGACTAGGAGCCCACATTGCTATTCTTGGGTTTGACTTTTACTAGCTAAGAGATGGTAGGCAATCTCTTGAGATCCCAGTATCCTCATCAGTAAAATGGAATTAATAACTATGCTGCCAAGTTGTGGTGGGAATCCCATGATCTAAATCACCCTTTAACAGTGCCAGCAAGGGAGTACCAGTGGACCTACCTTGGGGTATATCGGGAGAGCAGGGCCAGACAGTCTGTGAGTGGCGCTGCTAGTATCCAGGTGCATACCTAACACTCCAGCGTATTGCCCACTGTCCTGGCATGCAAGGTGCCACATTCCAGGCCCAGGGCATAGTGACAGCTCTGGGGGTTGGGGATTCAGGCGAGCAGCTTCCCATCAAGGGACTCTTGAGGCCCGGGCAGGAGTAAGAAGCAGGCAGAGGTCACATCCTCCTCCCCTTCCTCACGCCCCCGGGGCTGCGCGCCCACAGGGGTGTGCACGGTGCCACCTGGGCCCGTCAGGCCGGGTTAGAGGAAGGCCCGACCTCGGCACGGCAAAGAAAACAAACACAGATGTGTTTGGCTGGGAGCTGGAAACGTCCCCTCCCCCGCGCCAGCATGCTCCCCTGGGCGCTGGGTTCCCGGGGCTGAGCCGGGCTCGGGAGAAGCTGACAGTCCCCGGCCGGACCCCTCCCCCTCGGGGTGCGCGCGGGGCCCTGCCCCCTCTCCGGGGTTTCCCGGGGCGCTGCTCTAGCTTTCTCTTTGTCTTCGCTGCTCTTTCTCGGGCTCCCCCGGTTCCCACCCGCTCGCGCTCGGCCTCGCTTACATCCCCGGCTGGTTCCCTTTAACTTTTCTTCTTTCCCGGGGTTAAAACTTTGCTTGCGAGCGGGTGACTGCTCGCCGACTTTATTGGCCGGCGCCCCGCCCGGCGGCCCCGCCCCCGAGCCCCCTCCGCCCCCCACTCGCAGCGCTAGTGGCGGCGGCGGTGGAGCCTTCGGGGGCGTGCGTGCGTGTGTGAGTGCGCGCCAGCGAGCGTGAGTGTGTGCGCCCCGGGAGCGGGCAGGGCAGCACTCCGGCCGCGGCGGGAGCGGAAGGAGCCCTGCGGCCGCGTCGTCACTCGGGAGAGCGGGAGAGGCTGCGGCGGCCGGGCCGGGGCCGGGACAGCGGCGGCCGTGCCGGGCATGGAGCTGGCAAGCCCGCGCTGAGGCAGGACGCGCCCGCGAGAGGCTCTCCGCCGTCCGGCGCGCGGGCCCCCAGCCAGGGCCAGGCAAACTTTTCTTTCTTTTTGCCCTCGCTAGAGGTAAAGTCCCGGGCACTGTCTCCCCGGCGGGGACGCGACCAGGGGCAACTGAGAGGGAGCCCAGCGGGACGAAGGGGGCACAGGGTGTGCGGAGTTGGGGGAGCTGAGCTCCCTTGAGCGCCTGAGACTTGGGGTGCTGGGCGGGTTGGCTGCGGACAGGCGGTTGGGCTCGGGGATGCCCCTTGGGCGGCGTGGGGGCGGCGGTGGCGGGGACGCCGAGCGTTCGCGCGTCGCCCCGGCTCGCCGGCAGGGAAGAAGGGGCTCAGGCGGTGCGGGCTTGGAGACTGCCCGACTCGTCTGCCCCTGGGACTTTGGGGGAGTGAGGCGGGCCGTCGCTGCGCGGTTGGTGCCTGGCATTCGCCCGCGCCCCCGGCCACCACTCCACCGAGGGCCGAGGACGCGGGGCGGGCTGGCTGAGCGCGGCTCCTTCTCTCCGCAGGCGCCTTCTGCGGCGGGCTGACGGACTCCTCGGCGCGGCGGGGCCGGGGCGAGCCGGACGCAGCATGATGCGCGCCGTGTGGGAGGCGCTGGCCGCGCTGGTCGCGCTGGCGTACTTGGTGGGCGCGGTGCGCGGCGGTCCCGGGCTCAGCATGTTCGCGGGCCAGGCTGCGCAGCCAGACCCCTGCTCGGACGAGAACGGCCACCCGCGCCGCTGCATCCCGGATTTTGTCAATGCGGCCTTCGGCAAGGACGTCCGCGTGTCCAGCACCTGCGGCCGGCCTCCGGCGCGCTACTGCGTGGTGAGCGAGCGCGGCGAGGAGCGGCTGCGCTCGTGCCACCTCTGCAACGCCTCGGACCCCAAGAAGGCGCACCCGCCGGCCTTCCTCACAGACCTCAACAACCCGCACAACCTGACATGCTGGCAGTCGGAGAACTTCCTGCAGTTTCCGCACAACGTCACGCTCACGCTGTCGCTTGGCAAGAAGTTCGAGGTGACCTACGTGAGCCTGCAGTTCTGCTCGCCACGGCCCGAGTCCATGGCCATCTACAAGTCCATGGACTACGGGCGCACGTGGGTGCCCTTTCAGTTCTACTCCACGCAGTGCCGCAAGATGTACAACCGGCCGCACCGCGCGCCCATCACCAAGCAGAACGAGCAGGAGGCCGTGTGCACCGACTCGCACACCGACATGCGCCCGCTTTCGGGCGGCCTCATTGCCTTCAGCACGCTGGACGGACGACCTTCGGCACACGACTTCGACAACTCGCCGGTGCTGCAGGACTGGGTCACAGCCACCGACATCCGTGTGGCCTTCAGCCGCTTGCACACTTTCGGCGACGAGAATGAGGATGACTCGGAGCTGGCGCGCGACTCGTACTTCTATGCGGTGTCCGACTTGCAGGTGGGCGGCCGCTGCAAGTGCAATGGCCACGCTGCTCGGTGCGTGCGCGACCGCGACGACAGCCTGGTGTGCGACTGCAGGCACAACACGGCGGGCCCAGAATGCGACCGCTGCAAACCCTTTCACTACGACCGGCCCTGGCAGCGTGCCACGGCCCGCGAGGCCAACGAGTGCGTGGGTGAGTGGGGCGCTACGGCTAAGCTGGCGGTGGGTGGGGACGCGGTAACGCAGCGGATGTTCTGGGGAATCCCAGAAGTAGCCGGCGCCTGTAGATTTCGGGTCGCGGGGACACGGCGGGAAGACCAGGAAGCGCGTTCGGGAATGACGAGGACCTGAGAGAGCAGAGAGTGGGTCTACTCTCTCTCGGTGCTCGCGGTGGATGCCCGGGTTTGTGCCCTGTGCTCTTCGCGAAACCAAGAAACAGTGGGAGAAATGCTACCGGGGTTGGGAGTAGGGGTAGTGATCTGGAAAAAAATTTATGGAAACACTTTTATTGCCCCCCCCCCTCCGTTTGGCTAGTCCCTGAGATTCACCTCTGCGCCACCCCCCTTTCCTAGGGGAGCAGCTGGGCACACGGTTGGGGACACGGGCCCTGTTCCCAGGAAGTTTCAGCTCCAAAACTATAAATCCTTTGGGAGAAGCCAGGGCACTCTCCAGGTTGGGGCCAATTCAACACCCAACAAATATCACTCTGGCATTCTCCATTTGTCTTTTTATGGTTTGAGAAAATTTTCATTATGGCTTTTGAACAGCGTGTTTGTGTTAGCAAAAGAAGAGTGATGTGATTTCAATTAATTACTATCTACAGATTACAAAAGAGGGTTCAGTAACTATTTTAAACTAATTCAATCCTGGTCCCCCAAAAAGGAACTATACCAGATTTTTTTTCTTAGCTTCAGGGTTTGGTGAAATTAAACAGTTTTGAATTAACTGAGAGCCCAGCGTCTGGATTCTTAATGAAGTTTTAATTCCTAAAAGAGAAATCTGTCAAAACCTAGCACTGGTGAAGAGGCCTGGATTAGAAATGATGCTATAAAAAGGATACATACGTTCTACTTCTGAATTGTACAACTTTGTTGGTGTAGAAATCCTTTGGCATGTATTTGCTACTCTGGGGGGGGTGGGGGGTGGGTTAGAGGTTTCTTAGTGTGAGATGTAAATTTCCAAATTTCCATCGATTGTGATGAAAATCATTATTGCCCATCAGTGTGCCATTTGGTGAGCATCTTTTGTGAATATATAGCGCTTTCCTCTCCTACCCCTCCCCCAGCCCCAAACAGCCAGCGTGAGTCTCTTCAATTGCTTCACCCTCTGAAGCACATTGCAGTTTGCTGGTCCACACAAACACACGTTTTAAGGTCTGGTTCTGATTAATTGTGTCATGTTGTTGTCGAATAGTTTGTGCCTCATGACTGCGGATGCAGACTTTTGAGCAGGCGAATGGAAAACATGTCTTGGAGGGTCGGGTCGGCACAGAGGCCCAGGCAGGCGCCCTGCTCTGCAGACGCCCGCGCCTCCTGTTGCACGAAGCAGCCTCCATTTTTACTCAGTGTGACCTGCTTTTGCAGGCCTAATTGTTCATCCCCATCTTTCAAGGGACAGAGCCAACGGGATTCTGCAGAGTAACTACACCCTGATTTAGTGGTCTTGGAGGATAAAGTTCCTTTGATCTGCTCAATTCTCTTAGAAATGTTGGTTTTTCCCATCTCATCTGTTCCCTTCCTTTCTTCTTTTCTTTTCTTCCTTTTGTGCATGAAAACCCTTTATTGACATTTAAAGGGATTCCCAGGGTTTTGCTATCAGTTTTAGTTTGTATATGCATATGAAAGATGACTTTGTACGGCCCCTATCAGGGCCTAATTGGACAAATGCAAGTGAATACATTGAGGCAAATGAACTGAATGTCCTGGAAAAATGTTACTGGCTTCAAGATTCCTCTTAGCCTTGGCATTGTTCGATTTTCACCACCCCCATCTCTCCCTGTCACGTTGGGCCTTGAGACATAACTTGCATTTCTTATAAAGATAGCTGAGCACTTGAAATAATGTATAATTTGGGATATTTTGTCTTTCCACCAAATCACTATGTACACAAATTAGATTGACCCTTTTTTTTTTTTTTTGCCAAATTGAGCAATCAACATATTAACTAGTAATTAGCAAGTGTATGTGTTCAAAAAGTTTAATTAAGCCTAATAAGTACATAATCTACATGACAAATGATTGGCTAAAGATTTTTTGGGGGTGTTATTGAAGTTATTTTAATTCTGAGTAGTTAAAAGTATCTTTAAATCTTGTCAATTATTCAGTCATTTCATTAAAGCTAAGCCAATTCAACTCTGTTAAAGTTATTTATAGTTTCCTTTTTGAATAGATGTTCTGATACCTTGTACATATAACTGGGAACATCAGATTGAAGTTCCCATAAAGTCTTAATTAAAGTCTTAGTGATCTTTTTATCATTCTGTAAAAGAGAAAACTAGCAAGGACAATTTAGGAATGATTTACAATTAAAGGTCGAGCCTTTCATGAAAAGGTCCTATAGTGGAGTTATGTGAAAGAATTAGTATTGGACAGGTGTTCTGAGATACTAAGGGGTGATGTGCTAGAAAAGCATTAATAAGCCCTTCAGACACTAGCTTTATACCATCAGAGACACCCCTGCAGAATCCTATCTTGTGAATTTCACACTGTTGACACATAAAGTCAAGCTACCCAGACTATTTACAACTAAGATATAGTAAAGCGTATTTTTTTTTTTAATGCCAAAAATCAGTCCTGATAAAAAATGGGGCATTATCACTGTGTCATCCTGGTTTTGCCTTATAAAATGATGAGACCCATAGTAGACTAAAATGGCATATTTCTTTGCATTAATCTTCACTTCTCCCTAAAAAATAACCCTAGAAATTTAAAGCATGTTGGTGTTACTTGATTCAATAGTTTTTCTGCATGGGGCTGATATAGTTACAGATTACTAAGAAATGCATATAGCCTATGTGATTTCTTTGCTTTGAATTTTATTTCTGCTTTTGTTGTTTTTGTTGGTGGTGGTGGAACTGGGGATTGAACTCAGGCCCTTGCCCTTGCCATGCAATCGCTTGTTCTACTGAGCTACCTCCCCAGCCCTATTTCTGCTGTTATTTTAAGGTAAGTTTCCTTATTTCCCTACAGAATAAGTGTGAACTCTTGCAAAGCCTAACTTTATTTTAAATGGAATTTTGGATTTCTTTTTCAAAAAAACTTTAGAAACAATATGAAAGAGAAGACTATGTATAACATTACAGCCTCCACAGTTCTCAGTAGAATAACTAAATACTTTCTTTCATCCATATGTATCAAAAAAAGCTGCATTCTCATGCTTCGCTACACATGTGCATTTACATTCCCTGTATAAAGAAGCACCCGTGCATGGTGGGGGTGTCCACATTCAAGGGAAAATGCGTGAACAATTTTAAACCACCTGGGTTTCTAGGTCCTTTTTCCTCCCTTTCTCTTTCTCTCTCTCTCTCCCCCCACAAAAGAACATCTGAAGACCATATTGTGTTTCATAAATTATTGATATCAGTTTTAATCAGTGTCCCCCTGATGTCGGAGCTGTGTTAGTATTTAGTGCCTGATGAAGCATGTTGTTTAATCTTACTGTGGGGGTGTCAGCGTGAGCCCATTCCTAGTTTGTGACAGGTTGAGCTTATGAAAACTCGTTTTGCCACTCACTCTATGGCTTTGCATTGCCCAGCTGTAATCCAAAACCCACACAAAAGACACCTCTGGAAGATGAACACTGTGCTGGGCTGGCCTCCTATGGCCATGGGTACCTGCAACATAATGCTCATAATTGTTTAAACATGGCATGGCGTGGTGGTCTCATGCTGTAAATGGCTGTGGTGTTTGAGCCCCTCCCATCCCTGGAAAATGAGGGTGTTTATATGGAAGGTGTTACCATGTGAAATCCAGTGACCTGCAAAAGATCCTTGCAAAATCAGAGGGCTAGAATTATTTGATGCCTCGTCCAGAGTCTGGTACATAGCTGTGGATGAGTGTATGTTTTAATGGAGTAATTATTATAATTACTGCCATTATGGTGATTAACGCTTGAGGGCTTATTCTTTGCCAAGTGCTCACATTAATTTAGTTATTTAATAATTGTGACTATGTTAATAATACACATTATTATTATCTTTATTTTAGAGATGAGGAAACTATGGCCTAGCAAGATTAGGTGGTTTACCTAAAGCCTCATAGTAGGTGGTAAAGCTGGGACTCTGGCCTGATGTTTGTGCTTTGGTTTATTACATATGCTCTGTTGCCTCTTGATAGGATGGATGGATGGATGGATGGAAGGATGACTGAGCAAATGAATGATTAAATAAATGAATAGCTGTTACTCATCTGTTTATAGGAGCAAAGCTGGAACAACCTGTTACTTCTTGCCAGCACTGGAGATGGTTCCCGCATTGTGCTGCATTATGTTCCACCACATTAGTATTACATTACATTCACACATACCTAAGTATGAAGTTGTATATAGCAAGTTTTACCCTGTCTATTTTAACTTAGCCAGTGGGCCTAGGGGAAGCTGGGGGCTAAGATTGTGAGTGAAGAGAGTATATTTTGTTGTAGGTTCTCAGCATCCACAAGTGTAGCTTTATTTCGGAGCATGTGATTGTTTTCAAAGGTAGTAAAGCAGAGCTGGAAATCTAAAAGTCCTCTGGAAGAAGGCCATGTCTTCTCATGGTACCATCCCACTGCTTTACCAGAATATACTGAAGGAATCCAGAAAGCAGCTAAAAGCGTCACTGCAGATAGCGTGAGCCGGCAACACAGGGCCACCATTTATCTGTTGACCAGTGGCACCGGTAGTCACGTTCTTATTAGCACTTGTTAGCCAGGACTCTTGAGGAAAGGAGGCCGCTCCCAGCCATGGCAAGAAAGGTGGTAAGTTTGTCAAGGAAGATCTTCTAGGTCTGCTGGGTGTGTGCATTTCTAGGCTCTGCCAGGCTCTCCTTGCATCCTGCCCACGCTCCTCTGACCTCCTCCTTCTCCTGGAGAAAAATGAGATCCTCAGAAAAGTATTTGAGACTTTATGTCCAGAGTAAATATTGGAAAGGCAGTGGGTTGCAATTCAGATGTTCCCTGGAAGGAATCTCTTATTTTCTGCTCACAGCTGGTATCGATATTTCCTTCTTGAGATGAGTTGTGCTTTTCATTAAGCAAATTTTTTGTCTTGGGATTAAACCAACATTGTATTCTTAATAGACTTTTATGTTTACACTTCAAAAGTCCACTGGGTTGTTACTCGTGTTATCTTGATGGCTTCTACAGTGTCTGCTCTGCACACTGGCTTCACTAAAATAAATGGCTCTCTAGGGAACTGGATTATAAAACAGCCTTATCTGTGGATGCACAAGTACGGATGTTTTGTGAGCCAGTATTTTTTTTTCTTCCTTTCAGAAGTGATAATCATACCTTGGGTTTCTGCAGTGCCTTTCATTATAGGGAGACGGGAGGTCTCGGAGGGCTTTTGAAAGGCTCAGGACTTAAGCCTGATACTTGGAGAGTGGGGCACAGCACTTTGCCTGTCGTCTGGAAGCCCTTGTGGTCTCCACGGCCCCAGGAGGCGTGGCATTGGTTTGGGTGGCCGGGAAACTGCAGAGTTTAGAATGTCATTCCCAAGGTGGTTGTCAGGTTATGTCCCGAAGACAGACCACAAACCCCTACTGAGGGCCAGGCATTGTATGAGGTGCTTTCTGTGTGCTTTGTTCAATTAATAAGATTGCCACAAGGAGCGAAAGCTTTTCAAAAACAGATGTCCCCACCACCAAAGGGCGGTTTGTACACACAAGCCTAAGTGTGGACAGGCCTGCAGGGTCTATCAGAGAGAGTAGGGGGTATCAACAGCATTTGTTTCCATGGCTGATCACATAAAAGCCGTGTGCTATTATAATACAACTCTGAGGGACAGTTGTTCTAAATAGCTCTTGGAAAAAGTGAGCTGCCTGGGTTAGTCCTCTAGACAGGGATGCCTGCCTCAGACCTAGCCACTGTCCTGAGGCTTGACTTGTGTGTTATACTGAGTTCTGTATTACATTTATTTTGTTCTAACTCCAAAAATGTATCTAGTGTAAAGGCAGAAGTAGATATCAATTTGCCTTTAAATATTAAGTACTTTATGAGTGGGTGTGGTGGTACATGCCTGTAATCTCATTTACTCAGAGACTGAGGCAAGAGTATTGATTAGACAATTTAGTGAGACCCTGTCCCAGAATTAAAAGGTGGCTGGAGGTGTAGCTCAGTGGTAGAAAGCTTGGCTAGCATGTTAAAGGCCTTAAATTTAATCCCCAGAAAAATTATTTTTTTTCCAGTGAAGTACTCCGTGTAAATTATCCTGTTGTCCAAAGATATGGGCTGATTCCAGCGGTCACTTCTTACCTGTAGCAGTGTGGGTTTTTTTGCATCAGCAGCTCCTGGGAGGCCCTGGCAGGTACAAGGTTAGCTCTAGCTCCTCTCAGAGCTTTTTTCTCCTGACACTCAAGCTTTTGCCCCAGCCTCGTTTTTTGCAGAGTCAGCTGCTGGTACTCAGAGCACAAGATAAGATCCCACCTGAAAGGACCGGTGTACTGATGCTTCAGGAGTTCCACCAAGGAATGGAAAGGTGTGTCTGCCCTGGTTATGTGTCAGGACTGTCCCTGGAGGTCCTGAGCTGCCTGCCATTGTTGTCTGTATGTCTGCTACAGTTAGGTTTAGATGAATTCATGTTACACTGCATTTATACATATAAAGATGATCCAGGAGATACATTGCTCTGTGAGCAGAACAAGCTTCCAGATTATGGTAATGGGTGTCTTTTCAGAAGTCAAAGTAAATCTTACAAACCGGAAGATAAGGCCCTGGTTACCTCCCAACATAGTCAGTGCCTGACTGGAAGAAAATACTAGAAGTCTGTCTCTCTGGAGGAGCCAGGATTAGCCTAGGTGAGGGCTCTGTTGCCTGTACACATGACCATATTTTAGTTGGGACCCCTTCCTGGCTGGTGCTGTGGTTAACCACGGGTCCTTGCTGCCTGCAGATAAGAGAGATTATTGATGATGGCGTCCAATTTTCACACATTCCAGAGGCTCTATACTTAAGTTAGACAATCTGTAGGAGCAGAAGGATCTTTAAAGTGGCTGGCTTTGACATCTCAGTTCTAAACAAGTGAGTTCTAGATAAGGACCTAAGATAGATCTCTTAGTATCCTGACAGCCTGTGCGTTGTGTTAGATTCCCTATTTGACATCCCAGAGTGATGGATCCTTCCTGCCTGCATGATCACCATTATTAGGGCTTCTGATTTGATCTGTTCCTGCTTCTAGCTGCTGTGGTGAGTACTGCAGTCTCCCTTATCTAATGGGGTGTGATCCAAGATCCCCATTGCGTGCCTGAAACCACACATAGTGCTGATCCCTATCTATCCTTTTTTTCTCCTATACATATGTACTATGATAAAGTTTAGTTTATACATTGAGCATAGTAAGAGATTAATTGCAGTTACTAAAAACAAAATAGAATGACTGTAGCACCACACTACAATAAAAGTTATCTGAATACTTTCCCTCTCCAAATAGTGTTCTGTGGATGTTAGCAAACAGCACATGATTTTAACATTCACCTTTTCTCTTGAAAGAAGCACTTTATGCTTTTCTTTGGCGTATCTACATTTCTAGCGTCATTCCTTTTGTATTTTGTGGATTTAATTGAGAAAAGTGAGAGTTACTTAAACCCAAGCACTACCACATTGCAGCAGTTGATCAGATAATTGAGATGGCCACTGAATAACTAATGGGAGGGTAACATATACAGTATGGATACTGTTGCTAAAGGGATAATGCGCATTTTAGGTAGGATGGAGCAGGACAGCTTGAGATTTCATCATACTACTCTATTTTAAAATTAAGAATTATTTATTTCTGGGATTTTCCATTTAATATTTCTGGGCTGTGATTTATCATAGATCAGTGAAACCACAGAAAACAAAACCTTGAACATGGGGAGAAATACCATAGCTAGCAAATGTATCACAACTCCTCCATTCTGAAACCAGGGCAGGCAGCACTGATTAGCTGTGGCATACTTTCCTTCTCACTCCAGAAATGATCTTACAGTCTTAGAATCTTTCTCAATATAACCTCTTAGGCAGTTGTTACTATTCAGGCAGGCTTAGCCCATGAGGTGAAAACTGACATTACTGAGCTTGGAAGGCCTGCCCTGTGCCTGCCCTTCTGCATTCCCTCAGCCTGAGTATCTAGTCAGCAGGTGTTTCTGGAACATTCACTGTCCAGGTGGCTCTGTCACATCTGGGGATATAAAGAAGCATAAAGCCCTCCCTATATGTAGAACAGGTTGTTATGGAGGAGGCTATACGCACATAGAGAAGTCCGTGTTTGTTATGTGGGGCACGTGAGTGACCCCAGAGTAGGGGGCTGGGCCAAAGGTCCAGAGGATGGGTGATGCTGAGGTTCTTCAGGGAAAGCAGGTTTCATATTTGACTCCCACACCAGGGGAGCACTAAATTTTGGTGCGCATCTCACTTTCTCCTTGGATTTGTTCAGTTATAGTGGTTTCGTTTTGTTTTTTAAAACCTGGGTCTTGCTATATATTCTAGGCTAGTCTTGAACACACTATGTAGTCCAAGCTGGCCTTGAACTTGCAGTGATCCTCCTGCCTTAGGCTCCCAAGTACTGGAATTACAGGCGTGTGCCACCATGCCCAGCTTGTACTGTGCTTGTGTTCTTCCATATGCCAAGAACTTGAGAGACCACCGTTCCCTGAGGAACATGGTCATGTGGCCTTCCCAGAGTGGCATCTTAGAAGTTCCCAGGCAGGTCCTTCTAAAAAGCCTTGGGTTTTGAGAAAAAAACATATCCCTGCTTCAGCCTGGCACAGGGTCCGGATGCCCAGGGCTTCTCTTCCCAAACTTGTTCCCTCCATTTAAAAGCACATTAGTGTGGTATTGGGGGACAAGGACTCTTCAGAAGCCACTGCCCTCAGCACTCTGCTTACATTTGGGCCGGTGCAAAAAGTGCCAAACAATAACTGTTCCAATCCCAGCATGAAAAAGGAAACACATTGTGTTTACAGATACAGAATTTGGCATCAGAAACATGAAAGTACCTTGGGGTTGGGCAGCCCCTGGGAAGGCTGTTAGACACCCCCCCTTCTCCCCGCCCTGTGGCCAACTTATTTTCATCTCCCTGAAGCCAAACCTCAGAGGTGGGCAGGTTAGTTGCAGCCAACTCTTTTTTCCCTGACCCAGCCCTGCCTCACTCTGTGGCTCAGACTCCGACAGAATTCACCGTGAGAAAGTGCTTGGCCTTCGGAGCTGCCACGAGGAAGGAAATTGCTTCTCGCTCCAAGCCGCAGAAATCAGTCCTTCTGAAACCACGTTTTTTTGAGTAGATTTGCCTTCTTGATACCCAGAAATGCTATTAAAGAAGAGAGATGAAAATTCCTCTGTATTTCTCACCTCACTATATTGTTTAAACCAGGGAGAGAAGAATTTCTCTTGAATCAGATATATCTGGACAAAAATATGATTCTGCTATAAGTGCTCCATAGAAAGTACTTAGTTCTAAGTCAAGGTGAGTGAGCATAATGCTGTTTTTAATGCGCACAGTGCAAAGAGTGAGCAAGGAAGGGTGGTGCGGAGAGAAGCTGCCTGTGGTTTTAGGGGCTCACGTTTGGATCCCAGCTCCACGAGGAGTGAGAGCTTGGGTGAAGAGCCTAAGCTGTGTGTGCTTTTGCTACCTTAGTGGCCTATGTGCTGGGCTTTAAGAGGGGGCTCAGAGTCCAGGTACAGGAAGGGGACCCAGAGGCGGGCTCTGATCTAGACTTAGGACTCTCTCATCAGGGCACTTTTTTTTTTTTCTTTTTTTTGTACTTGAAATCAAACTCAGGCTTATGCCCCTGAGCTACATTCCCAGCCCCCAGCATGCACTTTAAATAGTCCCTACTATTGCCATGATCTCTGTCAAACATTTTATAAATGTTCATTTAATTCTCATAACAGTCATATAAGGTTATTATTGAGTAAACTTTTTATGGCAATATGTATACATTATGATATATATGTACACAGAAAAATCCAAAGCTCTCGAATATTTAGTGCAATGATCTGTTACAATGTGCTGACACCTGGGAAGTCAGTATCCACATCAAGAATATACCAGTGGGGCCAGGGATTAACTCAGTGGCATAGCACCTGCCGGGCAAGCATGAGGTTATAAGTTCGAATCCAGTTCTCCTCCTCCCCCATAAAAAGAATATACCAGCACCCCAGAAACTGCCTTGCACTCCCTTTAGTTATCATGGGAGTTTAGTTACCCCCCTTTTAGTTTAGTTACCCCCCTTTGCCCATCATGCATTGGTTTTATTTTTTAATTTTGTATAAGTTAATTTGTATTCTGATTTCTCTCTCTTTTTGAACCCCAAGAGCTTCTATTGGTAGGCAAGCTCTCTACCACGGAGCTGCACCCCCAGGCACTAGCAGATCACCCAGGCTGGCCTCAGATTTGTAATCTTCCTACTCTCTGTCTCAGGCAGCTGGGATTATAGGTGTATATCGCCTGTACACACCTGGATGGCTTCTTTCTTCTGATATTTCCTTTGTGGACTTTACACATGTGCAGTAGTACTTAATCAGTTTCATGGCTGTCCACATGCCAGAAATGTATTACTAGTATTTCTTTATTCTACCTAGGGTGGATATCTAGGATTTCCTCCCATGTTTTAGATATTCACAGTAGCACAGCAATGACTACACTTGTTGTTCCAGGTCTGGATACAGCAGGACCAACGTCCTCCAGGGATGTGTGTAGAATTGCCAGTCCCTTGGGGTTAGCTAGCTGTTTAGCCTTAGTGTATAGTGGTTATATGTTTAGCGGAAAGTAGTAGTACAAATTTACATTTGTATCCCATGCCACAGGAGAAGAAACTGAAACACCCCTGGAAGTTAGGTAACACGTCCAAGGCCACAGGACTGGCAAGTGTTGGAGATGGAGTGAGGATCTCGGCAGTGTGGCCCTGGAATCTTGCTTTTCTCCGTGGGGGCCTGACTGTTTCTCAGCTTTAATCTGCATACACCTTGTCAGGGGGAGCTGCTCATGCTGGCAGACAAAGGGGGCTTGGTGCTCCTTCCTAGACTTCCAGACCTCACTTTTCTCCTGTGACAGGAAGGGTCAGACTACAGAGACCAGCTCCTGCACTGCCGCTCTGCATTCTAGCGCAGTGCTCGCCTCCTGGAGCTCTTCCCTGCTGTGTTCCCCATGCCACCCCATTCTGTGCTCACCTTGAAGCAGGCCTACAACTTGATGTATTCTCCTCCCTGCTCACTCCAATTGGGATTCCCTCAAAAAGACTGCTTGGGCTCTAACTGGACACCCAGTTCCAAGGCTGCTGGCAGTTTGTTTTCCTCTCACTCCTTTGCTCCTCTCCTGGCCTGTGTGTGTGTGTGTGTGTGTGTGTGTGTGTGTGTGTGTGTGAGAGAGAGAGAGAGAGAGAGAGAGAGACAGAGAGACAGAGAGACAGAGAGAGAGAGAGACAGAGAGAGAGACAGAGAGAGAGAGATGGAGCCTATTCTTTCTTTGCCCTCCCCAGTGTCAGCTGGCTAGTTTTCTGTCCAACTCGTGTGTTCAGCTAGAGGTGTCCACAAAGTGAATTCAGCTGGGTATGTAGCCCTGACATAAAGAAATAAAATATTTCCAGAAGGCCCCTGCCAAATACCCTTGCCCCAGTGCAACCACGATTTTGACTTGTTGCACCCTAGATTGAGTTTTGCCTGCTTTTGAACTTTATGTAAATGAAATCATCTTGTACGCTGCTGTCAATATCTGGCTTCCTTTGCTCGACGTTCTTCCCTGTAAATGTCTTTAACATAATTTATCCTATGGTCCTTGTTAGTTTGATGGATGATCTCAGCTTCTTGGGGGTACTAATCCTCCTGCTTGTTTTGTCTGCTGACCTTTGCTCATGGTGAATTATTTCCTTATGCATTTTGTACTTTCTGACTGGGAGCTTATCTTTATATGGGATTTTGTGGAAATCCTGCTGGTCTTAGTTATGGAAATGCCCCTGCCCAGTGCTTTTGCATCAGCTCTGCCAAACATTCTAAAGGGATTATTGGACTGGAGCAATCATCTTAGAAATTCTTATATCGAGTGAGGAGTATACCTTTGGCCCCCAGACCTCCCCAGATCTGGGGGTTCACTTGCATTCGCTGAGCATTTTTTCTTCCATTGCTCAGAATTTTGGGTAGAGACAAAACTTTCCTGTTCTCTTAGGCTGGTGGGTACGTATTTGTAATTGCCCTTTCTGTGCATTTGGAAGGTCCAGGTTTCTGTCAGTAGGATGCTGCTACAGCTGTCACCTACCCGCCCCCCCAACTGCCCTCTCAGAAAAACATCGAGCTCCTACAGTAGCTGCAGAGCCCTGCCTGATTTAGTCCCTGCTTCTCTTTGTACTATCTCCTAGTACTCTACCTCTGGCTTCCTCTGTTCCAGCCCTCAGATGTTCTTGCGCTAACACCCCAGGGAGGCAGACGGCTTCCAGGGCTGGTACTGGTACTCACATGTGGGCAGCAGATGTGGCCAGGTGTCAAATCTTTGATCAAATATCACTTGTTCATTTTCTTTTCATTTCTTGTGATATTAAGAAGTGAAGCCAGGACTTTTACCCTGGCTTCCTTTTTGTTTGTTTGTCTATGGAGGATTATACCAAGGGCATTTACACTGAACTACGCCCCAACCCTTCACTGTTATTTTGGGACAAGGTCTGCTAAATTACTCTGGTGGGATTCAAATTTATGATCTCTTGCCTCAGCCTTCTGACAATGCTGGGATTACAGGTGTGCACCACTGTGCCTGGCTAGATGTTGCTTCTCCAGGAGGCCTGCTCCACTCACTTATTATTATTATTATTGCTATTATTATGATGATGTATTTAATACAAGGTCTACAGGTCACTACACAGATTGGACACATAGTGATCTCTCAAGTGCTGGGATTACAGACACGCTCCACCATGCCCAGTTTTAGTTGCCATCTCAGTGCGCCCCGGGGGGTGGGGCCGACTCATCTGGCCGGCGATCAAACCCCCGTCCCTGCCCAACTCACTTAATATTGACAGCTCTCCACCCACCCATGTCTCTCTTTCACACATACATGCACACATGCACGCACATGTGAGATCATTTTTATTCTGTGTTGGTTCTCTGTCTGCTGACATCTGCATCGCGTTTCATTTACTCTTCATGGTCTTCCCTGTCTTTGCACCCTCTCACCTATTCCTTAGTAACAGTTATTCAGATAGAAATTCATGCGAGGCCAGAAACCCTTACTTGTTTTGTTCACAGATGGTCTGGTACAGATAGGAACTCACTGAATATCTGACAAGAGGAAACGTGTGGAGGTCTCCCCTGCAGGGCTCATCTTCCATGCGCATGCG
>PVKN010011047.1:0-22038 GCA_004027915.1 Capromys pilorides
CCCCCCCGAAGTCATCTCCCCAGTCCACAGGCAGTCACCCCGCCCTCAGTACACAGTCACCCAGCCCCCTGCTGCACTTGTGCTGCGTGAGTGTCCAGACCTGCCCGGGGCTTCCTTTACTGTGGGCATGTATAGAAATGTATTGTTTAAATAGAAATTACAGGGCTGGGAGATAGCTCAGTGGAATAAGCGCTTGCCTGGCAAGTGCAGGGTCCAGAGTTCAATCCCCAGTACCAAAAATAAATAAATAAATAAATAGAAATTACAAATGAGACATCCCTGTTTCAGTGAGGTTAAATAAAATGATTAAATAACTCCAGAGAATAACCCTAGCTTTTCTCCCAGTTGTACTTTTCTACATGCCTTGCTTTTGTTTCCCAAGCACAGACTCAGTACAGTCAACTGCTTCACATATTTGAGTTTTAATAGATTAGAAACAATAACAAACCTATGATCATGTACCAAGTTGCTTATTGAGTTATTCTATTTAAAACTGTTTTCAGAGAAAATAAAAGGTTGAGTTAAGCAGACACTGGGTTGTTTGGTTTAATTTTCTGGAAAATAGGATTGCCTTTATCAGCTCCGGGTGTCTCTGGCCCTCACGCTTGGCTGACAGCTTGACAGTGGCTCTCTGTGCTGGAGAGGAGAGGGGAATGGGGGAGGAGGGAGCTGCTCCGTCAGCAGGGTGGACTGCCACCCAGCCTGGAAGCAGGGCACCTCGCTGGGACCCACGGAGCAGAGATGGCTTAGGTCAGTATCAGAGCACTGGCCACAGATGGCCTCGAAGGCTGGCCCTGGAGGCAAGGCTGTGCGACATGCAGTTGCTGGCTGCTGGGAGACCACGTGCAGGGCCTGCTTGGAGGAAGGTGCCATGCTCCAAGTGTTGTTCTTCAAGCAGGGCCGTTGGAAAATGGCAGCAGCATTTAAAAAACATAAGCAGGTTTGCTCTGCAGAGCATGGAAATCTTTCTAGTGTGGCTTTTAATACTTAAGCATAGTCTGTCTCCTTCCCTTAAGTTCTTTCCCGCAGGTTGAAGTTAAACTTACAGTTTGATGTGCGGAGCCGTTCTGTGTCAGTGTTCACATGGTTCAAATTCGAAGCATTAAACAAAATACTCTCTCTTCACTCTTCAGTTCAACCAAGACAGTTAAAAACACAGTGGCTGGTTTTTTCTTTTTTGCCCACTGTAAGAATTCTTATTGTAAGAATATCTATCTTCAACAGAGGAGCAGCTTGTTCATTTTAGAAGTCCAAACAGAATTGGATGTGGCTTTGCAAGAAAAATATGTTTAAGAGAGCAAAATACAGATTAATTAATAGGAACAGAGAAATAATTGTTAGTAAGAATTGAGGACAGGTTCTTAGTGCATTTGAACAATGAATTTGCCTACAAACTTACCTACCTGGAGAAAGATGCTGAACTGTACAGACCTCAGGAAGAAATGAACACACATGTTTATGTAGGCCGGCTTTTGCTTTTTTTTTAGTAATCGTAAATCTGCCATCGGTGGCTCATGGGCTAAGGCACTCTAAGTCCCTTTCAAGAACTTTACTGTTTAAACATTGAAGAATAGCTCACGTGTAGTGATGCACTAGCTGTCAAGCCTTGTTAAGCATCTTGCATTGAGGTTTTCAATACAGCAAATTGAAGGAAATAAAAGAAACCCTGCATGTTTTAGCAGCTAGTGCTTTGGAGAAGGGGGGCCTCTTACTTGCAGCTGAATACAATTCCCGGCTGACAGTACGGTTTGTTGTTTTCATCTGAGGGATTTGAACACAACCTTGTGGGCCGAGTTGCTTGTCCCTGCTGTGTGGGCTGCAGGCTGCAGTCCTTGGCACCAGCTCCTAGTGTTCACATTCACGTTGTGGCTGGACTCTGCGACTTTGGATGCCTTGTTTAGTTTTCTTATATATACAGTGGAAAGGGTATCAGAACGTGTGTCACTGACTTCTGACTTCCCACCACTCTGCCGATGTGCAGTAGATACTCTAGAGCATAGCTGATAGTCGTGGTTCAGTTAATGTGTGTTGTGCTATTTTTATTAACTTGTATTACATCACAATTTCAGATTTGAATTGATGTTTGGATTTATGTTTAGTTGTTCGTGTAAATAAGCCTGATTTACTGTTTAAAACCTCCCTTCGGTGATTAAGTTTTTAAATATATATTAGGTGATTCACTAATAATCTTCATCAGAATTAGTGACCCATAAATCAATAATGACAAAAAACTCCTGTGTAATTTATATATGCAGAAAGGATATATTTGTAGATATTGCTAGATATATATTTCAGAACCTTTATGGTGAGTAGAACATAAAGTATGTTTTGTTATGTTGTGTCCCAAGGGCAGAACCACATTATTTGAGGTTGATAGACTCCAGTTTTATTGTTTCTGTGTTCAGTGTTTATTTGTACATGTACATTGTACATGACAGTTGCATTTGTCACGGGCAGTGAGTACACACATGAAGTGCGTCTCACCTCATTTTCCCTCCCATTTTCTCCCCTCCCCCACCCGGCAGCTGGTGTAGCTGAGGAATGGGGCAGCTGCTGGAGGCACTGGTGCCACTGATGAGACCCAGGGTGACTTAGGACTCACTACTCTTTTTTTCTGTTTGTTCCCATCCAGTCACTTTGCCTATCAGCCTTGAGGAGCAGCTGATGAAGCCTGTGTGCTCTGTGCTCTTTTAATCACACTAAACTCCAAATCACTTGGATGCTATCAGTGGGGAAAGTGGCAGAACACTGATTATACTCTTTTCCAGTGATGGAAATAGTGTGGCTGCTTTTTACAGCTGTTTAAAAACTGTCATTTTGATATAGTATGTTCCCACCCCTTAAACGGCCTACATTTTAACTGGATTTTTTTTTCCTAGCCATCCATCAAAAACTAGAAGCAGATGGAACAGAGAAAGTAGAAGGATCCATGACGCAGAAACTGGAGAATGTTCTCAACCGTAAGTTTTGTCCCTCTGTGCTTACTTACGAACTTCGTAACTGGTTCTAACAGGTCCTTGGGCCTGATTTTGCAGGATAAGGTGGCGAGCTGCCACTCAGCATTCATTTCTAAATAGTGGGGATTTAATAGATGTAAAGGGAAATAAAGACACTGAAAATGGGTGTTCTGTTTCTCTTTGCATTTTATTTATGAGAAATCATAATTTGAAAACAAGCCATTATATTTCTTAAGAAAGTGAACTTGTGGCCAGTGAGATAGCTCAGAAGACTAAAGCATCTGCTTAGGCAAGCAGAGGGACTGTGGTTCAATCCCCCCACCACATGCTACGCCAGCCCCACGCCCAGGGCAGGCTGAGCCAGCCATGGAGTCTGTGCATAATGGTGAGTGCATATAATTCCAGTGGGGCTGGGGAGATAGCTCCGTGGCACAAGTGCCTGCTTGGCAAGTGCAAGGTCATGAGTTCGAACCCTGGTCCCACAAAAACAAACAACAGCGTATAATCCCAGAGTTGGGGAAGCAGAAAACAGGAGGCTCAGTATGAGTCTAAGCTGCATAGTCATACCCTGTACCACCAACCAAAGACATTTGAGAGAGAGAGAGAGAGAGAGAGAGAGAGAGAGAGAGAGAGAGAGAAGTAGAATTTGCTCCCCTAAACCAGGAAAAGCTGTGCTTCCTTATCTCCGAGGATTTAGAGCAGGGAGCCTCGGCTACCAGGTTAACACGTGGGCTGAGTATCACCTGTTTGTGTGCACCTTGCATTTTTCTAGACAGAATTTAAGGCCACTAAGAGTACGTTTAGCTGAGGTGGTAAAAACTTTGAGTTCAGTAGAAACTGACATAGAAAAGATTTTGGACCCATCCTCTTTCCCTTTTAGTCTTTTTTCTGGTGCTCTGTATCCCTGCTAATTCTCCTCTGCCTTAAGATGAAACTCATCAGATCAACTAATCCTTGTGATAATATTAGTGGCTTAAAGTAAGTTATACAGTGTCATCCTTATAGTTAGCTGTTGATATGAAGCAGAGTGCCCACTGGAGTCTTCTTGTTTTTAAATATAGTATAGCATATCATTTTCTTACAAAGGAAAAAAAAAATCATGAGTGCTCATGTTAGGAATTGAAAGGTTCTATAAATGCAGGACTGTGGGATGAAGCTAATTTTATGCTTCTACCTTAATATAATTCTTTGAGCAGAACTACCTGACCTTTATGCAAACACCTATCTATAAGCTTTCTAATAAGAAAGTGTTTTGTAGAAAGAAGCTTTAATTTGTTCTAGATTTTTCTTGGTGATAGAATTTGATCACTTAGTTTTATGCCAAGTATGTAAATTCAGAAGCACTTAGAAATCTTCCTCTGATTATTGTGGCAATTATTATTATTTTCTTTGAGGCTTTTGCCTTTTTTGTGTGTCTGGGAACCAAGTCACCAACTTTGGTGAAGTGAATGTGTTCACAGTTCCATGTTTAGGTAAATGTAGAGGAGTTGAAATCATCCATACAAACTATCTGACCATAGCACAGTGAGCCTGGAAGTTAACAACAAAGGAAACCATAAAAACATACAAGGGAGGAAATTATAAAGATAACAGCAAAAATTAGTGCAATAGAGACTAAAAACAATCCAAAGAATCATTGAATCAAAAAGTTGGTTCATGGAAAGAATAAATGAAATTGAGGGACCATTAGCTAATTTCATCAAAAGGAGGAAAGAAAGTCACAAATTCAAGCAATTAGGAATAAAAATGGGAAATCATAACAGATCCCACAGAAATCCAGTAGATCATCAACCCTATGTGAATCTGTATTATATTCTAGTAAGATGAAAAAGACAGAAAAAATGGACAGATTCCTAAATACAATTGAATTGCCAAAACTCAATCAAGAATATATAAAAGTTCTATCTGGTATCAGCCAATGAAATTGAAAATGTAATTAAAAATTTATCAACAAAGAAGAGCACAGGCCCTGACAGATTCATTGTTGAATTCTACAAGAAATTCAGCGAAGAACTAATGCCATTAATGCAAAGAAACTGAAAGGGAAGCAGTACTTCCAAAATCATTCCTAGAAGCAAGTATTACTTTGATTCCAAAACCAGAGAAGAACGTGACCAAGAAAGAAAACAGCAGGCTATTTACCCCAATAAACACAGATGCAAAAACCCTTAATAAAATAGTGGGAAACAGAAGGCAACAAATTATCAGGAAGATCATAATCGTGACCAAGTAGGATTCATCTCACGGATGCAGGGATGGCTTCACGTACACAAATTAACAAATTAATACACCATATTAACAGAACCAAAGAGGAACTGAAAGCTTTTACCCTAAAATCAGGAAAAAGACATCCAAAGAAATACTCACAGGGTACCATTGAATATCCAGTTGACTCCTTTTTGAAAAATGGAATAAATAAGTTTGACTGTATTCTGCTTAGATATGATTAGGAAGGCTTTTATTGTGTATAAAAATATACTAACTCAAATAGAGTTTTAGTTTTTTTAAATAAGATTTTTTTATTTGGTTTTACAAATTTAGTCTTTCTCAGTTTTACATTTAGTCAACTTTTAAATCTAGGCAGTCTTTCTCAGTTTCTTTATACCTTAGAAACTTTTTAAGCTAAGTTTCTAAAGTATTATAGTGTTGGTCACAAAACCTTTAAGTGGGCAGGGTGTGGTGGTGCACGCATGTACTCCCAGCACTTGGGAGGCTGAGGCAGGAGGACTGTTGCAAGTTTGAGACTAGCCTGGGCCTCGCAGTGAGCTCAAGACCAGCTTGAACTGCATAGTGAGACTGTCTCAAAAGACAAAAACAAACAAACAAAAATCTTTGACCATTTATTCCATGTATATTTAGTGTGGACAACTTTTGGAGTCATTTTTAAAAATTATTATTAACATATTTCTGATACTTGCCCTTCAAAGTTTTATAATTTATTCCTGACTTCAAGCTGCTAATTATTCATTTACTCACCTCAGATTTACATGTCCAACTTGGCTTTTAATTATTATGCACACATGGACTGGCTCTGTTGGTCTGAGGGAGCTCCTGCCACCAGTGCTGGGCTGTGCAGAGCTGTGGAGTACAGTGCATATGGGGGGATGGCTGGGACCCTCGCTGTGACAGGCAAAGGCTTACTACTGTAGCTTGGGGTTTGGAGGGGGTGAAGTGGGGAGGCAGAACTTCATGGTAGGGTTTCCTTGGAGGGCTCATGACAGTGGCTAGAGCTCTTCAGTCTATGCTAAAGTGGGCATGGCACTACTGGCAACTGCTTTGCCCAGCACCAATGCTAGTCCATAGCCTGTGCTGTCTGGGTAGCTGTGCTGCCCCTTGGCTCCTGGAGACCACTCCCTGGGGCACAGAACCAAGTCTCGCCATCGCTGTGAGTGAGGGTCACGCCCCACCCTGGGGTCGCAGTGAGGGGGCCGTCATCAACACAAAGAAGGGCCATGTCTGTGAAGAGGTGGTGCCGGAGGAAGAAGTGATGCCTCAGGTGCTCCCAGATGGGCCAGCGAGATGGCTCAGCGATCTAAAGCGCTGAGTCTCTGCAGTTGCCTAGGCAAGTTTAGGCAACCATAGGGACCACGGTTTGGTCCCTGGCACCATATGCTGTGCCAGTCCCACCAGGACCCTGGCTCAGCAACACAGTGTCTGTCGTTTACCCTCATGGTGAGGTGCTGATGGGCCTATGGCACCCTCCTGCCACCCAGTACTTCTGAGGTAGTAGGCTACGTGGTGCCACCCTGGGAAAGCTACATAGGCAGAACCTGACCTATGGCCTCCACCAGATGCATTTTACACCATGGCAAATGGAAAAATTACAAGGGGAATCATTTTAAGTTGAGCGCCAGCTATAACTTGCTGTGGTTGTTAATTGAGATTACCTTGCTTGTTTCAGATTGTGTAGCACTTGTCATGGTCCTTAATGATATGCAAGACAAGACTGTGCATCTTGTTATCTCTGGATGGAAAAAATACTGGCTGTTGGGCTCAAAAGACTAGTTTTTAGGGTTTATCAAATACACCTCAGATATTCCTTGGACGGTAAACCTAAAACCTGCTCTTGGTTCTAAGAGTTTATTGCTCCTTGGAAAAGAGCAATAAACACCTTGTAGGCAGGTGTTTGCATTACCGTGTGCTTACTGTGCAATAGGAATTGTGGGTGTTGCTGGAGCCCACGCAGGCAGCTTGACTGCAAAGTGCAGCATTGGGATGTTGTTCACCAGGGAGAGGTTTATGCAGCACGTGTGAGGCACCAGTGCTGTCCTCACCTATCCCCTACACCTAGATAATGACAAGTAGAGGGACTCAGGATGTTCATGTGTGCCCTAGAAGGGCTGCAGGAGGTGACCAGAGAGTAGATTGGCAGCTGGGCAGCCAAGTAGGTGGTGCAGGTGCATCCTGGCAGGGGTGGCTGCAGGAAGGGGAGGCCGTGCTGCAGAGAAGATGCAGGACATCGTGATAGTGGTTGTGTGTGAAGCTTCAGGGGAGACTCTGCTGCCTTTTATGCTGGAGCCAACTGGAGGTCCATGGAGGTTGGGGTGGTGTCGCTGCTCTTAGGTGTTTTCTTCCGGTTACCAGAGATACGGATGTAGTAAGGTTCACAGCAAAATAATTTCTTGGCAGAAATTGTCTACATCATTTCTTAGCATTATATAAATTGAAATTCCTCATATACAAATTATATATTTTGTATAAATAAAAATTCTAAATTTATAGTTTATAATTTCCTATAATTTTTTGTTTGTTTAATTATAAGTGAATTTTCTCTGTATGTCTTCACAATTTTTAAAGGAATTCAATTATTAATTGATATTTTTGTCACATTAACAATAAAATGAGAAAAGTCTAATTTGGGCTTGTATGCTATTTGTACAGATTCTTCCCCTGTACTAAAAAAAGCATTTGGTAAGTAACATACTCCTAAAAACCTACCGAGGCCCTTTAATAGCGTGCAGCTCCATTCTTATGTCTAGTCGTTTCTGAAGCCTGAACTCAGTAAGTTCGTATTCTTAACATCAGAAGTCCTTTAACATAATTTTCCTTGAAGGAAGTTTTAACCCTGATCAGACTTCAGATCTGCAGTCAGCCTCCGCTGTGCAGCTGGCTGGCAAGAAGGAAATGCGTTTTTCCTCATCTTGGAATGGAAGTTTGGCATTCTACGTTACACAGCACGTGGTGAAAACAGTTATCTTGACCAAACAAAGTTTTTATATCAGGTCTTTAAAATTTCAACAGAACTTAAACATTGTTTAGATAAAGCAATCATGTTACAAAGAAGACTTTTAACAGGACCAGGCCACCCACAGTGTGGACCAGGACAAGGCATGCAAGCCACCCACTGAGGCTGAGGTAATTTTTTCATTTTTGCTTAAAGTATGGTCACTAGACCAGATAATGGAGAGACTTTTTTTAAGAGCGATCAAACAGCTGAAAACAGTTTATCTTTATTCTCTCCTTTCCTTGTGTCTAATTAAAAATAATTCAGAGGTTACAAAAATGTAAGCTATTTTTATATATAGCAAGTTTTCTTTAGATAAAGCAGCACTTGTTATAGTGAACCATATACATACTTTGAAGCCTTTTAGGTTGAGAAAAATGCTTATGAAATGTCCTGTTTATCATTTGATAAGAATTAGTTAATGTCAGAAATATTGATGATACAATGTTAAATTTGTCATTTTCAGTTGTTAATGTAATTTTCTGTGCCTATAATTCTATAAAGAAATAGGATTGGTCTTAAATTATTTCTTTTGAATTCTGAATACTGTTATCCCGCTTTGGAATCTGTAGTGTAGCCATTGAATCTGTGGGCCCTCCCTCACGTACCTGTGCATATGCACATAGGCGTGTACGTGTGTGCGCATTTGTTCCCACTGTCTGAAGAGCCTCAGTTGCTCTAATATTTAGAAGCATAACCAAAATAAATACTGGTTCATGCTGGTGAATTTGGGCATGGTAAGTATGGTGGTTTTAAACTTGATATCATTCTTAACATATGAAAAGACTTAGCAAGCAAATGAAAGTTTTATTCTAGCAAACCTTGGAAGATCTCCAACATAGGAAACTTAAAAAAAGAAAATGGTCTTTTTGAGTTTTAGTGTAAAGCTGTGGTGGAAGTCTTCTTAACATTTTGCTTCTAGTCCTCAGTTGGACATTTTCTGATTAAAGTCAGTCTTTAGTTAAATTTGTTTTTTTCTTTAAAATAGGAGCAAGTAATACAGCAGATGCATTATTTCAGGAAGTGTTAGGTCGGAAAGACAAGGCAGACTCCACGAGAAATGCACTCAACGTACTTCAGCGATTTAAGTTTCTCTTCAACCTTCCGCTAAATATTGAAAGAAATATTCAAAAGGTAGAGTTCTCATTTGCATACAGAGATATCATTAATTGTAAAGATTTTTTAAGATGTTTTTCATATTAACCAGATGTCTGCATTGTGCTTTACTGATGGGATCCCAAATGTTTCTTTATTTTAAAGGGTGATTATGATGTGGTTATTAATGATTATGAAAAGGCCAAGTCACTCTTTGGGAAAACGGAGGTGCAAGTTTTCAAGAAATGTAAGATTTGTTTGTTATTTTCAGATCTTTGACTTCACTTTTATAGAAAGAATGTGTGATGTGTGCTGCAAAGAATGTTGTGTGTGCTTTAGATTTTGTTTATGTGGTGCTTTCTTTAAAATGGGAAGCAGTTACTTCAAAAATGGCCTGGCTTTTCTTCCTGAGATGTGGTGAAATAAGCAACTTGGTGGTAGGTTAGTTGCAGGCACTTTTCTGTTAATCATCATGCTATTACGAAAGTCTTTCTTACTAGAAAGAAGTGATGTGAGGTGATTTATACACAGAGACCTGCATTTCAGCCTGCCCTTACTAAAAAGACCAACGTATTTATGAATTCTAACATTTAAAGCAAAACAGTCTTAGAAATCATTTCTCACACCAGAGTTACTTAACACAAGCTTAAAATTCTCACTGTTTAAAATTTTATCAACTAGGAGAAATATTACAGGGGTTATTAAATTTAAAAATGAAATCCATGAAGTCTCAGAAACACAATTTATTTCTCAACTGTGAGAACTTCCCATGTGGGGAAATGTGTAGGCCTTCCATGTCACAGGTCTGTGGGCTCTGACAGATGCACATGCCGTCTGTGTGTTTGAGATAGTGGGCTTTGATCACAGAGGGCCCCGTCAGTGAGAAGATACTTTTCTGCTTCATAAAATTTAACTTTAAATTTTGGTTTTGTAACTTTTGTGTCTATCCATATATTTTTAAAAATAGATTATGCTGAAGTAGAAACACGTATTGAAGCTTTGCAAGAATTACTCCTGGATAAGTTGCTGGAGACGCCATCGACTTTACATGATCAGAAACGTTACATAAGGTAAACTTGGGCAGGAATGCTGACAAAGCACATGTGTTTGCTACTGGTTGTGTCAGGGGACCCTGAAAGCTAATTTGAGGAATTCTGGGAATCCAAAGATGTGGAGAAAGTGAAAACAAAAAGGAGAAACTGACAAGTATCTGGTGTGGGACACCAAAAATTATTTGAATGCTAATAAATTGGGAGCAGTTATGGAAAACTCTTTTTTTTTTTTTTTTGGTGCTGGGAATCAAACTAAGGACCTTGCACTTACCAGATGTGGAAGGACTTCACACACTACCTGGGACATAATCAGTAGTCATGAATTTTATAGGTGTGTAGTTTGTGGCAGGATTTGGAGACAATATAAGTCATAAGATCTTATGTCAGTGATTCAAAAATACTTCGTTTTCTGTAGATAGCTCATTATGGCCCTTGCTCCAGGAATAAGCTGTCCCTCTCCCGTGGAAGGCCTTCTCTGTAAGAATCAGTGTACTGCACTGACTGTCCCCGTTGCAGAGTGACGGTGGGCTGTGTGCTAGGGCATGGGCTATAGGCATCCTTTGATCAGTGGATGTGACCTATAGCCGTGGAGAGGAGGTTGGCACGCGGGCTGCTGGGTGCTCTGCAGTCATAGGGCTGAGTTGCTCCGCTGGAGCTGCCCAGGTGGCAGGTGAGCAGATGGTCCCAGAATGACGGCGCAGCCCACAGGTCGGTGCTACTGCAGAGCCTGAGCCGTGTGCCAGGCAGCCGCTGAATGCTTTCTGGCTTCTTTCCTCAAAGGGCCATGCACTGTCGCTGGGCTATAGATGAGGACGTACCGCAGGAAGGGCCCTGTGTCAGCCAGAAGCTTCCTTACGCTTTTTCTGTACCACATCTCTCAGCATAGTGTTCCTGGAGGGCTCTTCTTGCTTAGAGGACTGAGAAATTTAAACCTGGACATGAGCCGCCTGTTAGTGACCCCATTGATTCACACTCCCCATGTAAGGAGGCAGAGTCCGGAGGAGACCTGGTGCACAGCAGGTGTCCGACTCTGACTCCTGAGTGGGCAAATGTGTTGAGAGTTAACTCAGCTGCTGCTGTGTTGTCCTCACTTTGCCCACGTTGCATGTCAAACCCACTCAGTGCCTTTTCTCTGTGGGAGAACTTCTGTCTGTGTGGAGAACAGATATACCACTCCTGTGACCACGTTGCCCTCCTAGGTAGTGTTGAAGGATGGTGCTATCAGAAAAAATGACCCATCCTATACTTTTTTCTTGTCATTTTAAATGGACAATAACAGGAATGTCACTAATAGTTTATTTTTTAATCATTTTCTTATTTAATGCTTTGGGAAGATACAACAATTTGATTACCTTTATTTTTCTCATATTTTAAATCTTTCTTCACTTATTTGGTATAGGTTCTCCATTATGCAGCTTGGACTCATAGTGATCCTCTTATCTCAGCCTCCCCAGTGTTGGGATTATAAGTGTGTGCCACCATGTCTGATTTTGGTGGCTGGCATGGCACAGAACTGCCATGGCATGCGGTACCAGGGACCAAACCCGAGTCCTTGAGCTTGCTAGGCAGGCGCTTAGACCACTGAGCTGTCTCCCCAGTCCTTGATTACCTTTTTAAATTAAAAATTTTGACCATTGATGAGTTACGGATAGATCAGAGCCAGGGGCCCCGGCTGTGGTGATAGAGACATTGGATGCCGTAAGGGATTAAGCACCAACCCACCACAGCTGTATCAGGGTCTGCGTCATCCCCACTGTGCGTAGTAGGTGTGCACCTTGGTTTGCTGCCTTGTCCTCTGCTGCTCAGGGTTTGTCTACTTGAAGACTCATTTGTCCCTGTCTTTCATCATTCTGGCCACTGCCGGGAGAGAGCACAGCAGGCCCAGAGTGAAGCAGAGCTCACTGTGCTCTGTGGCTGGGGTCACATTGCTGCCGAGGGGAAAGAATCAGGTCCGAGTACGGCTGCAAACTTTAGTTCTTAAATTTTAAAATATTGAGCCTACATTCATTGTAATTAACATTCCTACCCTTGTTTTCTTCTCCAAAAAGCCTTTAAGGAGTGTTGTTTAGTGTGTACTTTTAAAAGAAATAGTAGTAACATGTCACATTCTATACAGTGATCTTTGTAATAAAACTATTTTTAAGCTTTACATGAAAAGAAAGGAAGAAATTTATTGGAAGAGCCTAGAATAAGCTGTTTTACTTCAGAATTAAAATATCCTAGAATTTCTGAGAAAATGAGTAGCTTGATAAAGTACTTCTAAACTGCTTAAATTTATTTAATTGTTAATAAAGGAATAGAAAGAATTATTAAATTTTACAAGGATACAGCATACTAAAGAGAACTCCAGTTTTAAAAGTGACTAAGGCAACATGTTTGATTTTTCTTGCTGTATTGCTTGAGAAAAGCCCTGGTCATGACCATCCACATTCCCATTTAGCATTTAAAAACTGAGCAAAGGCAGCTTCTCCAAAGAATAGCCCCATAGTTCGTTACCCAATGCAGATCTGAAGGTTGCATGAGTGACAGTGTTCGGAGATAGTTTTGCATATTTGTAGGCAAAGCAAACCTACCTTGGGAGATTACTGAAAGGAAATCTCCTTAGTAGGAGAGGAGAGAAGCTAGTATTCCCAGAAAATGGAAGAGGAAAGGAAGAGGCAGACTGAGTTTTAGAGCTGTGGAGTGCGTTCTGTATGCCAGGCTAAGTGTGATGTGTTAAGGTGTTGATTGCTTCTCAGGCTGCTATTTGCAGTGAGAGGGAACTCAAGTGACTCTTGAGATGCTAAAATCCCTGTTGATCTGACTCGGTGCCTTCTCAGCCCAGGTTTCTACCTGCCTGGGCCTGTTGCAGTCACAGAGAGTGACACGATGTGGGACTCGAGCTGCTCGTGCAGGACCCACCTGGGGCAGCTCAGTGCCTGCCCACCCCTCAGCTCCCGAAGGCCAGGGTCGATCTCCTCTCAACATTTTATGTGTTGCTAACTTACTGTCGGAGTGTCCTCTTCTAATCAGCCTCCATTGAGAGCTCTAAATAAGGAGGACACCTGAGATGGCACAAGGTCTCGCTGAGTTGCTCTGGCTGGGCTTGAACTTGTCCTCTTACCTTGGTCTCTCAGAGCACTGGGATTAGAAGCATGCTTCACCTTGCCTGCCTTAGAAATCTTTGACCCTAAAACAGGACAAATTTTAGTTGAATGATTTTGAGAAATAAATTTATTTTAACATACCTTTGGAGTTTATTTAGTTAGATTTAATCTGTACACTAATGTATTGTAAGGAACATTGCCAAATTACTCAAGACTGAAGGCTTCGTCTTGAATAATGATTAACAGAATTTTCTAGTGAAATTTATTAATTATCTGGGTTTGGGTATGTTACGTAAAAAAGGGTTTAAATGTCTAAAAAATACTACATAAAAGTATGACAAAATGCATTGGTAATATACGATATAGGAAAGTATTAGTCATTGAGGTTGGAGTTTAGGACTTAGGCTTTAGAGATGAGTGCTTGTCACTAGAGTCTCCCCCAGAGGGAACCCTTGGTTTCAGCTCCCATGCTCAGCCTGTCCTGGAATACAGCATCATGCTGCCATCTAGTGGCCGTGCGGGCACTGTGCCGTGTCGGTGCTCTGCCCCAGTCCCTGTCATTGTCAGTTTATATTTATAACAGTACCTCTTCGATATCTATTATTATGTGAAAAGAAATTGGAATACATCTTACTAAAAATGAAAGACATTAATGTTGATAAGTGCTTTACTTATTGATCAAACTTCTGCTTTTCTGTAAGGAAAGTCTACACTGCGCCAGCCTTACCTTGTGCCTCACTGACAGAGCACCCAATGCTTTCCCAGGTATCTGTCTGACCTGCGCGCCCCCGGCGATCCTGCATGGCAGTGCATCGGTGCCCAGCACAAGTGGATCCTCCAGCTCATGCACAGCTGCAAGGAGGGCTATGTGAAGGACCTGAAAGGCAAGGTGTTACAGTTTCTCTTGCCTAGCCCAGTGCTTGGCCCTCCTCTCCCCTGCATGTGTGGGGATGCTCGCCACCTAGGGGCAGGGTGTCCTCAGCTGTCCTGGATCTGTGTCAGCCCCTGTGGGGCTGGCCTTGTGATCCCGCCCCAGTGTGTAGCGTGGACCTGCAGGTAGGAGCAGAACACAGAGAGAAAAGACCCGAGGCATGTCTGCCTTTGTGTTGGGTAGCAGGATGTGTTAAGGAACACACATTCCTGCGAGGGAGGCGGCCCAGTACCAAGAGTGCTGGGCCAGGGGGATGCCAAGTTCTCCTTGCATCCACCGTGGCGCCCTGAGCAGACAGCAGCACTGCTTCCAGGAGTCCCTGGGTGGGGAAGGAAAGGGCACTTAACATGGAACCAACTAAAAAACGTCTGAGGAGGAAGATCATTGTTCTGCTCAGGCTCCTGAAAGGACCGTGTAGAAGCAGGAGTGGCTCTGCCAGTGTGGGAAGGGGAGTGGGGAACCGGTGGTGCTCATATGTGGAGTCGCTTGGGCACGTTCTAGTTGGCCAGGACTTGAGTGCTTTGAGTTCTGATTCTGTTCTTTTCAGGGTTTCATATTTCAGGAAACCTGCTGTGTCTCTAATGATGCAGATCAGAATTCCTGCTCAGGTTATTAATCATACTTGTAGCCAGAGGAACTCTCAGCAGATGATGCAGTAGTCCTTGTCTTGGTAATACCCTAGAGTGTTTCCCTGTGATTTATGTCTGCTTAATTTGAGTCTACTCTCTTGAGTCTCTTACCCTGGGTTGCCCCTCCGAATCCCTTCTTGTCAGTTCCTGGCCTTGCCCCTCCTCCATCCCAGTCCTATCAGCAGCTCTGGGGCAGTCCAGGCATCTGATGCTGGCACTCTCGGGAGTGGGGTGTGTCTGTCAGTCCTGGAGTCAGTGTCCGTGAGCTGAGCACTGAGCTGGGGCTGGACGTGGCCAAGGAGCTGGTCTTGGAGCTTGTAGGCTTTGGAGGAGAAGATGATGTGATGGGTCGGGTTAAGTACACGACTTATTGTGGTTCTGCCAAGTGTCACTGAGTGGGGAGGGTGGAATTGTGTGAAGCTGTGCTACAGGTGCCCATGCTCGGAAGTGCAGGCAGCTTCCAAGAGGCGAGGGTGATGGCTCTCTCGGCATGGTGGAGAAACAGACCAGGCGCCTCTGGGGAGGGTGGCGAGTGCAGTGCCCAGTGTGCTGTGTATGCAGGACGTTTGCCGCCTCGTTAGTGCTTTTCCTACTTATGCATACAAGAAGCAACCTGAATAATTGGTGTGAAAATACTGAGCTTTCTGCGATGTGTGTTCTATTTATAAAAACAGCACACAGACTTTTTATTTTTTAGTTTTTCTTTAAGTTTTTGAGACAGGGTCTTGCTAGTAGCATAGGTTGCTTTTGAACTTGATGTGTTGCCGAGACTGGCCTTAAACTCACAATGCTCCTGCTTCAGCCTCTTGAGTGCTGGGACTATGGGTATGCACTGCCACACCCAGCTGAACTTTGTCCAATTGGAAAAACTCCAGAAAATTTATGTATCATATTGTTGTATGTGTACCTGAAATATCTGTGAACCCATACTCTTATCACAAAAGATCCAAATCTTTCTTGAAAATCTGGGACACTGCTTACCTGATGGATCTGTTCCCTGCTGTCTTGATGTTAAATATTGCTTTATGTCTTTATCCCCAAGTGTTTACAATCAGCATTTCAGGGAGGAAAACAGTAGCAAAAGCTTATGTGGAACAAGTGCCATTTTTTAATTCTCTGAAGCAGATGTAGCGCTGGCCCTGGGTTCATGCCCCGTCCTGCTAAACAAAAACAGCAAAGGTAAAAATCTTTCATCAGAATACCATTATATGTATCAGTAATTTCTTAGTATCAATATTCAGTTAGTTTTCCAGGGCAGAAGCAATGGTTTCTCCACTCCCTTTTGGAGTTCCTGAAGTACCATTGCTCTCAGTGGCTGCTCCTCCAAAAGCAGGAGAGAAACCACTGTAGATGCAGGCTGTGTAAGTGCTTCCTCCATGGCGTAAGAATCCCGACTCGTAGTGAAGCTTCCCTGCGGCCAGTTTGCACATCAGTGCATTGTCTGGCATCACTGATGTGCGTGTATTGTTGGGCGCTTGTTGTGTCCGTAATGCCCACTTCCCTACATTTGTTCAGGCAGTACGGTCCTATGTGGCACGTGCAGGGCAGTGTGTGGCTCTGCCTTTAGAAAATCCTTGCCTTTGCCAGGCGTGGTAGCACATGCATGCTTGCTGGGAATAAGCAGTTTTTCTTTTAGGTAATCTAAATGTGTTGATGATGGACTCATAATGCATGTTTTGTGATTGTTTTAATTATACCTAATGTAACTATAAAGTAACATGGCAGAAGGTCCACTATTGAGGATTTTCTGCTGGAAATCCTCTCATAATTGTGGTAGGTTTGAGAGAAATCTGAATCTCAAAAATTATCTACCTCATTAGGTGCCCTTGGATCCATTTCACCCACTGAAGGTGTCTTAAAGTGCCAGATGAGAGGCCCCAGTTCTCCATAGCCTGGACAGGGCAGGAGCAAGCATGGGGCCAGATCCTGCCAGCTGCCATCCTGCCATACAGCCCAGTGGCTTGGGACAGTGGAGCACCAGCCCCTCCAGGCATGACGTTTTGGGGCAAATATTTGGTCAGATGGGTTTTCTGAATAGAAGTCAAAGTCAGTGGCCTTTCTCTAGCAGGCGCGGCACCCTCTGTCTGCAGCTGTCCTTGCTGGAGGAGCTCCTGTGGTCTCTCTTACTTCTGGCAAAAGTTTGCTGTTTCTAGGTGAATTCTTGCCGGGGAATGGACCCAGAGACTGTAAGCCAAGGGGATGGAAGTGAAGGAAAAAGCAGCCTGAGAGGGGTCCCAGGACACGGAGGACGTGTCCTTGGGAAGGCCTGCTGTCCTCCTGCCAGAGCCACCGGCCTCAGGGCAGCCCTCTGCTCATGGCCCTTGTGTGTGGATGGTGCCCCTGCTTGGTGGCTGAGTGCTGACCTGTGTGCTTGGCCTGCTGTGCCTGTCACTGTCCCCCCTGAAGGCGCAGGAGGGCCTTTCCAAAGTTGTAGACACTCGCCAGAACTCCTCAGAAGTGACTCGCCCTCCAGAGGTAAGGCCTGTGCCTTACTAGTGCCTTGTGAAGCAGCACGGGGTTTCTTAGGTAATCTTGGGAGCCTTCTTTCAAAATGCAGCCCAATGCCTTCTAGGTTTAGAGAAAATGTGCTTTACCTGGGTGTGGACTCAGCTCTGAGAAGAGAAATGGTTTTGACTGTGTAAATCCACAGGAAGAAAAATGGTGAAAAAGTAAGACAGTTTCTGGAGTAAAATTCTGTATCACCCACAGGAAAATACTTCTTCTTATCTTTTTAAGTAGTCTTTATGTGTGAATCTTATAACTTAGTTAACATGTAAATCTTTTTAAAATCTTTGCACAGTACTTTGGGGGAAGGTTAGTTGCATTTAGTCTCGTGGTCTTCAGAGAACGTTTCATGAGCGGAGATGGTAAGGACTTTCTAGAAACCGAAGTCCAGTGCACAGAGCTGCCTGTTTCTGAGAAAGCACCTAGCGCAAGCAAAGTGTCAGCAGTGAGGGGCCGTAAGGTGGATATTCCTGTGAGGCCACGCTAGACCTCTCTAGACCCCAGTTTATGTAGTAACAATGTACAGGCCTGGCCTAGCAAGATGTAGAGCAGGAGGGGCCCTGCACCTGCCACACACCTGACCAGTATCCCTGCACTTCAGAGCTGACACTGCAGCCCGGTGATTGGCCTGTGTGTTTTTCCAGCCCTCTCCTGGCTCCATGTATTCTGTGATTGCCACCTTATAAAAAGTCGTTTGATTCCTAATAGTCCTGTGAAATAGATCCAGAGTTAGTCTTCAGGTTTTCTGTGTGGAAAAGCATTGGTTAACCCCTGCGGACATTCTGAAGCAGGGTTTTCACAGATGACCTACAAAGGTGTCAGTTGCTTTATTCTTAAAGTGAGTGTAGTTCTTCAGATAACTGCATAACTCGAGGGACGTCATCATTCTGCTCAGAGAGTAATTATCCACTTTTTTCAGGTACATTTGTACCTGACTTTACCAAAAAGGGCATTTTGGAAGTGAGGCTTGGAAGAGGTACGTCCAGTATAGCAGTGGTAGGTGAGGTAAGCAGTGGGTTCCTTTTCTGAGGCAAGTTCTCGTTGTGCAGCTCGCGCTGCCCTTGAGCTTGCCATCTTTTTGCCTCAGCCTCTTCAGTAGCTGGACTCGGAAGCAGCTCGCCTGCTCCCGTCCCAGAAATTCTTAAAAATACTCATACAACAGAGGAAATATATTTATCCACCGTTGAGGTTCTGTTTGTAAACTTGGAGATAATGTATTATACCTGGATGCTTTATCTTGATTTATTAAAATAGAGAACTTACTAAAGACAAAATACTATGCAAAGTTTATGCTGAATATTTACATCTTTCATTATTTCATATACTTATTAGATTGTTAAATGCATTACTTCTTGAAAGAAACCAAAAATGTTTCTAAGTACCTTAGGATATAAAAGGCCAGGTTTTCAGTAGACAATCTTAGAATATGTGCATATTGTAGTTTACCTATGACTTTGTGAATTTACAAATTATAATTTAAAAAAATTTTTTTTTGGTTTGTGTTTTATTTAGGAACTGTGCCTAGTATTATGCTTCACAGAATAAAGCAAGGGACAAAGGCAGACCTGGCTGTCCCTCGCCTGAATAGGGTAAGCTGCTGGCAACTGGGTCTATAATCTTGGAAGCAAGTTCACTGTTCACAAGAGTAGGATGCTCACTGAGGCAGCTGAGACAGGAGCACTTATACAAGCTATGATACAAAATTACAAAAGCTGATTCTGCAACTGCTGGGTCTCATCAGTAGGAGAAAAATATGGAATGCTTCACGAATTTGCGTGTCATCCTTGCGCAGGAGCCATGCTAATCTTCTCTGTATCGTTCCAATTTTAGTATATGTGCTGCCGAAGCGAGCACCAGCCTCTGTTTGGAAAGTCTCTGTGGAGCCATAAAAATATTTCCAGAGCTAAACAGAATATAGGAATTTACTCATTTAGTAAAATTGTAATTTCTATTTAAGGTTGTCATAATGAGATTATGCATTAGGAAGATTCTTTTTATGGAAATAATATTCTAGAAATTAAAAACTAGCTTTTCTTCTGAACATGCTTCATGGCATTAATTTAGAATGACAAACTGGTTTAAAAAGAAGGAAGGCGGAGTGGACAAATACGTGTTTTTGCCTGATGTCCATCTGCTCCCCACGTCAGGTGTGTACCCAGGCGCAGCCTGTGCGCCTGCCCTGTGTGCTGTAACCATGGCAGCTCCAGCTGCCTGACAGCTGGTGGTAGCCTGCCTTCGGCGGGAAAAGCAGGCTCGAGGAACCCAGCAGAGGAGTGTTCCGGGGTGGCAGGCAGAACGATCTCCGTGGCAGGATAAGGGTCAGAGCTCCTTTCTGTTTTTATTCTTTACTCAGAATGAGCAAAAACAATGAAGAGAGAGATAAAGGAAACTCAGGCAGTATTTAATATACTGTGGATTTGCTTTGAGATGCATACTAGTTTGTAGTTGTCACTGTTGGCGTGGAACCAGTACTGAGTTGCTTATGTAGATCTGTGTAAGAGTGTAGATCTGCTTTTTTGTCTTTTTTTTACATAGAGTGATTGTAGATTGATTTAAAATCTAATTAGAAAAGAATGTTACTCTCCAAATTTAAATAAGGCATAAGTCTAGTAATTGAGGCTTTTTCTTTAAAAAGTAACCGAGGACCAGAGAAGGAGAACTTGGTTTACTTTTGGAATAGCATTTCATGTCCTGTACAGTAAAATAACAGCTGTTGAATGTCATAGGCAGGAGTTGGAGTTCAGACCCCTCCCATGTCTCTTCCACTTTGTAACAGACTCTGTTCACCTTACTGTGCATGGTCTGTTTTTAGATAGCCAGGCCAAAAGGCGGTGTCAAAGGCCCTGTCCGGTGGTCTTCCTGACAGCTGCTCTTTCCCAGCGCCTCCCCGCCTGTGCATGTGGAAGGAGACTTCTTGCAGCTGGCAGCATTTGATGTCTGATCCTGTCTTTTCTTCTTAACAAAGAGAAAATCTGATAGTGAATGCCAGCTACGTGTCGAATGTTGCCATTACTTGGTCTTTGAAAAATATTGCGTATTACAAGTATTTTAATTCTACATTCTGCCTTGTTGTTATAATTTGTTTATTATATTACAATAGATTATTATTCCTCTAATAATCTATGTGTAACTGCGAAAAAAGGATAGAACCTTAAAGCATAAATAATTTTTAGTTATTTACCTTTTTGCAGATGCATGGTTCTTGTATAACTAGCCAGATAGATAAGAAATACCTCTTAAAAGATCATACCTATGATTTTGCTTCTAAAATATATTTCTTATGTTAAACTATTGGTTTGAGTGTTATTAATTAAATACACATCAGACATGCGGCCTGGATCCAGCTCAGGAGAATCCAGAGCGGAGTTAGTTAGCTATCACTTCCTTCTTTATTTTTTTCACTTTCTTATTGTAATTCGGATTAAATGATTCCCTCTAAATTAAGGAAATGTCCATGTCTGAGCTTTAGAAATATAAAGAATCAAAAGATCAAATAGAGCATTTTTATCTGTTGACACAGGTCTCCGTCTCTGGGGGATTTGTAATTCTGCTTGATACACCCACCGTGCCACAACTTTGGCATTGATGTTCTCCTGTGCGGTGTGCTTGAAAGGAACTGCATCCTGCCTGTTCTGGACCCTGCCTGAGTGTTTAGTCAACAACAGCAGTGGGTGGTCAGGCTGCTGCACAGGACAAGGACCTGCTGTGCACGGCAAATGTGTTCAAAGATGTTGCAAGGCTGCACAGAAGTCAGTCAGCCGCCCTTTGGAGGGTCCAGGGCCGTAGGGCAGTGTTCCCCATTAGTGTGGGCTATGAGACAATTCTGTAACCAGAGGGATAGGGTGAGAAACTCGGTAAAGCTACTCACCTGGCTCCACATCTGTAGACTCTGAGAGGGTTTCTTCTGTATTGTGTTGAGCCTGTTAAGCAAATTTTGGCTGCTATTTGTATTTGAAAGAGGAAAAACCATGTCCTGCTTGAGTTGAAGGGATTTGGCTGATACATCATAAGGCTTCCTGGAAATTTAGGTACTATAAGCACTTTTCTATAATGCCTTCTGAAGTCTTCCTTCGTTTTTAAGGTGAAGATTACAGAATTCACAATATTAGTTTAAATCCTTAAGTTCATGAGCTTTGCCAGAGATCTTTTTAGATCTCTGTAGATTACCATAAGTAGCAGAAATTTCACAGATGGAAAAAATAGCACAAGATTCATCTTGTTAGTAGCAAGTGAGGAATGATAATGTGACCAGGATTATTTCGTGTGTGAGATGAAGAAAATAACATCTGTAACATAGAAAAATAAATTTCCAACTTTTTTTTTATTAAAATAGAATTTTACTTCTGTGTTTACACACTATTCTATATACTACTCCAAAAAAATTTCCGAATTTTATGTACAATTATAATTTGTTAAATGTAAGTGCAAAATCAATTAGAAAGAGACTTCCTTTTAAGAATGTCACTAGCATGTTATAGCAACTTTATTTAACAGCAGAAATAAGATATTGGCTTAACTGTCAGGAATTAAAGAGTACATGTGTGTTAAGTGTGTGTGCA
>PVKN010011048.1:0-22045 GCA_004027915.1 Capromys pilorides
ACCGCAGTTCGCTACAATAGCGGCAGAAGTAAAGCTGCGAGAGTGGGGCCCGAACCTTCTTTTCTCCCTGGACTAGATAGAGAACCCGCTCGGATTGCAGCAAAGACGCCATCTTTGGGAGGGAGGAGCCAACCATTCTCCCGCCGGTCACATGACTCTCAGCGGTTTCTCCGCTCCGCCCCCGCGCCCGCTTTACGTATTTGTACGTAGAGTACGTCTTCAGTTTCCGACCCGGTAGGGCTTTGCGCGGGTTGAAAATCAGAGGGCGCGTGCGCCGGCGGAGGCCTGGCCTCCTCTGCTCCCCCTCTCTGCCCTGAGGCAGAGTTCAGGATCAGTGAACATCAGCTGCTGGCTTCAGGCCTTGGTTCCTTTAGGTCTAGACTCGTAGGTCACACCCTTCTTTTGTTATGGCCTTCCTCTGTCTCCTCCACCTTCCGTGCAACAGGAGTTACACTAGTGCTTTCTTTTGATAGTCCTGCCAATGACCCATAGCAAACTTTGCTTTCATCTTCTTCTTTGAAACGCCTTCGATAGTAAGCTCCTCCTTGATTTCCACTTTTTGAGGAGTTAAGATTAGCTCTATATTGTGGACATTTAATAAGGACGAATGGAAAAAGGAAATCAACAAATGACCAATGTTGGCAGGCATTGTCTACATTCTTCTAATGTGAAAACTAAGCCATGAATTTGTAGGATAACCACATAAGGTGATGTGCCAGAAAGGGTCCTGTGTTGCAGCCTCCATGTTTGTTTTTTTCACCGAACGCATGTTTTATTATTTACTATCCAGCTGATGTTAGCGTCTGTGAGCAAAATGGGCCTGAAACTATTAATAAAATATTGAGAACGAATTAAATACAGGATACTGTCTCAAGACTTTACATAGTTTCATTTAATTCTTGCAAAATGTCAAAGGGCAGGCAACATTTTAATTCTCTTTTCACTGGGTAGGAAATAGGCTTGGGTAAATACAATAACTTGCATAGAGTTTTATGGATAATATCATGTGTCTGACTACAAAGATTATATGTTCTGGGTATAATGCCTCTGGCATATTTTCTAGTATGAGGCTAATAATATTTATATAATGCTTGTTAGGTTATTCAGCGCTTTTATACTTACATATTTTTTCCCATGAATTGTGTTACATGGTAACAATTTTAAGTCTTAAGTCTTCAGATTGCATTTACTCTGACTTCTTGTTTACCAACCAACAGCCTAGTAGTAATTTACTTTGATAGGTGGGCTTTGTTAGAAGAAAATACATTATTAGCCAATTGATTTATAATTGCTTCATGTTAATAAGCTCTTTAGCTTTCTGGTTTTCCTAGCCTCTACTGAGTTAGTGATTTTGAATCCCCTTTCCTAGACTTATCTTCCCTGAAATAAAGTACTAGAACCCTGCACCTATAGGTGCAGAGGCCACAGATTTTACTTGACCCCTGTGAAATAGACGCTGTAGAGGACTGGGCTTGAGTAACTTATTGGGTAGTTATCTTCAATGTGGTAAGTATTGAGAGGGGGCCAGCGATAACTGAAGCACATTCTCCCTTCATAGGGCTGAGGATTTAGGCCAAGGGCAGTGTTTCTCAAGTGTGGCCTAGAATCACCTACATAAGACTTATCTGAAGGATTTATACCTATAGGTGATAAATGTAGGATTATATATAGATTTCAAATGTTATAAATGTCAGCTTATATATATATAGATCTCCACATTTCAGTTGGAATTTTGGTTATGGGGCCCAGTAGTCTAAATGTATAGCAAGCTTCAGATGAATTTCCATATCCACTTAATGGGAAAAGTATTGCTTTTTGGTAATTATTTGTTTTACTTGCTGTGCTTGATCTTAAAGTTGGATATGATCTCTGTTGTCCTCTGGCCATGAGCAGCACTGCCTCAAAGATTATTAAGTATTCTGTGAATACTATTCTATGGAATATGGAGTCTTCCATGACAGAAAGCTAAATCATTATTCCTATCTTTTGCTAGGCTCCTCTCCTCATCTTCAAAGGGTCTGGAACCTATTCTCCCTAATTCTAGTCTATAGAGCCCTAGAACCATCAGACTCTGAAAATTACACTTGACTAAAGCACTATATCCCAGTGCTATCTCTAGCTCCCAGTACCTTCCCCTATCTTTTTAAAAAAATAATTATTTATGTATTTTAGGGGTATCTTTTGGAATTCACTTGAAAAACTTGGCAATGTGAAAGTGTTAACTTTTTTTGTGTTAACCTTTGACCAATATAAGATGAGATTCTGTGAATAAATATCCATCTTTTCTTTCTTTCAGGCATTCTCTGTGGTTCCTTTGAGGGCTCCAGCAGGATCAGTCTTGTTGCACAAAATGGTGGCTAGCTTGATAGTATAATTTCTTTTTTTTTCTTCCCTGCCTTGAGCTGCAAGTTGGCTCCCTGCCTGCAAGCTTTAATTTTCACTTCTGCTTTCCAGGGTAAGTTCATCTTGTGAAGGAGACTGAAAAGTTGGGCTGAGGCAGGAGGATTGAGACTTTAGGGCCAGAAGGGACACTCTACCTCAAAATACAGGACAATAAAGGAGAAACAAAAGTTAAACTGCAGAAGCAAAAGGTAACCACACTTAAGAAATATTGACAAAGCTGGGACAATTTACATGCTTACCATAAACATATAAGTCTTCCATTTCCCTGTCTTTTTGCCAGTATGGAATATGATCAGATCTGGGTGAAAGGTTTTCACACTTTCTAGATGTGTTCTTTTCTTTCTTTCTTCCTTTCTTCCTTTCTTTCTTTCTTTCTTTCTTTTTGGTTTTTCATTTCTTTATTTGGACAGGGTCTTATTACACAGCTTAGACTTTTGGACTTGGGGTAATCCTCCTGTCTCTTGTCTTAGCCTCGCCAGCGCTGGGATTATAGTTGTGTGCAGTGGCCTGCATAACTCTCTTGGGGTTCTGGGCCTTCACTGTATGTGGTACCAGGGATGAAACTTGGGTCCTTACCTTTGCCAGGAAGGTGCTTAGACTGCCAAGCTATCTCCCCAGCCCTCTAGCTGTGTTCTTGATAAAGCTATTTATATCCACAAACCTTGTTTTATAGGAAGAATGTCCCTGTCTTGGTGGAAAAAACCCATCATGATTATGAAAGCACTTGATAAGCCATGAAATACTTAGTATATCTAAGAAATGAAATTTGAAAAAGAAAAAAAAGAAAAACCTAGAGTGGTTTCATTTCTCTCAAAAATAATTCGCAATAACAATAGAAAAAACTGGGAGTTAGACAAAGGTTCTGGAGAAATGTTCTAACCATGGTTGGCCTTGTGCCAGGTCTGCTTTCCCCACTCTTGGCTTCCTGCTTAAAAACTGCATTAGTCATATGGTTTCCTGTGTTACACTTGCAAAGTCATACAAAACCATAGCAAGTGAACAGAAGGAAAAGAAAAAAAAAAAAAACCCACTGTTTCAACACCCATCTGGCCCCTCTGGGAGCCCCACCCAGGAAATGTGGTGGAGCTGGTGAAAGCCTGTTTCCCAAATGTAAACATGGCAAAGGGCTGCAGACATGCCTTCCTTCTCAGAAACCTTTTCCACAGACTGAACTTTGAGGATTTTTTTTCCTCAGAGCTTATCTTTCCCTATATGCCTGCCCCTCCCATCGTAGCTGTACTTTTCCTTGCCCCAGCCAAAAATTTGGATACTTCTTGGGTAGCTTATTTCTTTTCATTCTGCATTCTAGATAGCTCCCTTTATTTTCACAACCACTGCCTTGATTCAGAATTTTCTTTTTTCCTCCGAAACATACTTCAGTTTCCCCAGTGTTGCCTTATTTGCTTTCTACATTGAGCCAGAGTCATTTTTCTGGGCCCTGTATTTTGATCTTGATCCTTTTGGGGTGTTTTTTGGCTTATTTCAGTGGTTCCATTACCTGCAGAACAAATCTCCGGTTTTTGAGATGGGGAAGGGTGCTGTTTACCTTTTCAATCTCAACCTCCAAGTATATCACACTGTATGCAAAGCCTATCTTTTGCTGATCCACTAATGAGAATATGTAGTTTTGTTTACATGTTCAAGCATTTGTCTACATGCATTTCTGTCAGCCAAGAATAACCTTGTTTATCTGTCTGCCAACTCATGGGGTATTTTCCTCTGTGAAACCTTATCTAACCCTACAGAGAGGGAGTTGGCCATGCTTATTTTTGTCACACAACCGTGGTCTGTTAGAGTAATTTGTGTACTAGACTGCATTTATTTTGAGGCCATAATGTCAATTGAAGTAGATCAGACATATAGGCTTAAATAGCATATGGTTTCTCTTTTATAGGAAAAAATATGTCAATTGCAAAATAAAGGGTAATAAAAAGAGAGAGAAATTATTGTTGTCCAGTATGAACAGTGTATCTTGATTTAGTATAATTATCTTATGTATTTTATGCTTTTTGGCCTACTCAACTAGTTGTTAATCTATAAGTGTGCTAATTAGCTTTATGGTCACATAAATAAATAAATCTGATGCTTGAGAAATGAAAGGGGATGAAGGGAAGGGAGAACAGAACTAAGATGTGTAATGAGTATATTCATTATGTACTGAAAACATATAATAGTAAAAATTAAAAGAAAACATACAAATCTATCTTTCTCCTAGGTATGGGCTTTGTGAAGGCCTAGCAAGGAGCCTCACCCAAAGGAGGCACACAATATATTTCATTTGATGTGTGACATCTGAACATCTTTTGTTGTTGTTGGGGGGATACTAGGAATTGAATTGAGACCCTTGTGCTTGTCAAACAGGTGCTGTGCTACTGAGCTATCTCCCTAGCCCTGAACATCTGAACTGTGTGCACACACTAATAAATTTGCTAACGTTGTGTGGTGGGTATATGTATGTACAAGCAACCAATGAGGCAGGCACTGTAATTGTAAACACACTTTTACGGATTATGCAAGAAGCTCAGAGATGTTAAATAATTTTCCTAAGGTCATGCCAACAAGAAATAATAGAGTTGGGAACTGAACCCAGGCCATTTATTTACTCCATACCTTTTTCTCCAGTAGACTGTATCATAGCCCAAGCATTTGGAGACTTTTTTCATAAAAAGGGGGAAATATTTTGGGCTTTGTAGTTTAAAGAAGAGTCAAGGACATTATGTATCTAAACAGCTAGAGACTCTATCTCATGTCTCTGGATTGCTGATTGCTTGGTGGTGGGCACATTTTGTATCCAATAGTAGAGAAACAAATCAAAGGAGATGGGTGAGTAAAGTGAGAGAGGAGGGAGAGAGATGTCAGTTTAACCTTTCTCTTTAGTTACTTCCAGGCCTCCACTTGGGCAGCCTAAGATCTGGTTGTTTGGTTAGTGACAGTCAACAATAGTGGGATTCCCAGGGTGTAGGTGGCAACCAGTGTGGACCCTGGGCAGCAGTGAGACATAGGGCATGGGCCGAGGAGGAGGGGCAGAAATAGAGGCCCCAGAAGACACCTGATATGGACTCCAAAACTTATGATGCACACTTGTATTTTTCTATTTTTTAATTAGTGTATGTTTGCTATACATGCATTTTACATTCACTTTGAGGAGTGAGTTAGCTGTTACTTAACTGCTGCTACTGCTTAGGTTAAAAGGATGATAGATGGGGCACAGCCCAGTGCTATATACTCTTGTGAAAGGGGCTACAACCCTCAGTGAGATGAACTACTACATTCTCCTTATTTTAAGATAGAAGGGAGTTATAGGTGAACCCAAGGTTTTAACTCAGATCTTGATAGCAAGTTTCTTGCCTTTGTGATATGTTTGGCTGGTCCTCCATCTTCTTAGAGCTTACCACTAAACCTCACAGCTTGATTCTAGGAGATGATCCATTTAATGGTTGCTAAACTGAATGAAGGAATTAAACCCAGCCAAAGTCATCTGAGTTGCTGGGCCCCTGCCCTACAGCTGATCGACCACCTCTGAGTGAAACAAATGACATCAGCAGAGTCCTGCAAACTTGAAGACGACATAAAAGTTTATTGTTGGACATGAAAGAAATAATTGAAGACTGAATTTCTCCCTATCTTAGTAACTGACACAGAGCACATACTGAGTAAACAGCTGTTGAATGGATGAATACTATGACCAACTGCCTGGAACTTACAACTAATGCTGTAGCAACTATACAAAGCCAGCAACTAAAAAAAAAACTATATATCTCTATCTCTATGTCCATGTCCATACTGTATCGGTATCTATATATATCTATACCTATATCCTTTTTAATTTTTAAACAATTCCTTCTTTTAGAAGATGAGAGGTAGAGGAAGGAAGGAAAGAATCTTGGAATTATAAATAGAGTGAAAGAATAGACCTTATGAGGTCAGATTCGAGCAAGGACTGAGGAAGGCCCAAAGAACAGTGAGGAGGCCAGAGGCTGCGAAAGAGTGAGCAGGAGGGTTCTTGCCAATGAAACACCAGAGATAATAGGAACAGCAAGTGTTGTTTTTATGAGAGAGTTTTTGTTTGTTTCTCAGTACTAGACATTAGGCCCAGGCTTTTGTGCTAAGGTATGTCCCCAGAAATTTTTATGTTTTATTTTGAGACATGATCTTGCTAAATTGCCCATACTGGGCTGGTGAGATAGCTCAGTGGCCAAAGGTGCCTGCTAAGGCAAGCTTAGGCAAGCTTAGGCAACTGCAGGGACCATGGTTCGATCCCCAGTACCACATGCTGCACGAGCCACACCCCCAGGACAGGTTTGAGCCAGTCATAAATATAAATAAACGAACAAACAAATAAATAAAGTTAAAAAAATTGCTCAGACTGTCCTTTGAATTTGAAATTCTCCTGCCTCAGCTTCCCCGAGTGCTGGTCTTATAGACATGATCCACCACACCTGGCTTATATAGGATTTTGAGAACATTTAAAAGATGTTGGGTTTTGCTCTGTGGGAAACAGAGATTTGTTACATGCTTTCAAACTGAGCAGTGACATAATCTAGTCTAGTTTACATAGATTACTCTAAATATTATTTTGGGAAGAGAGACAAAGATAAAAAAAGAAGGTGGCTAGGAGGCTGCTGTGGTCATCCAGGCAAGTGGTCTCAGTGCCACGATCAGGGACTCTCACTCTGTTTTGCAGGTAGGGCCTACAGGCTTTTTGTTAGCTCTGAGGCATTACATAGACTATAATGCAAAGCATGCGGCTAGGGGCTGTGGAACAGGGAGGCTGTAGCTGGACCAAGGGACAATTAACTTCATGATTTTAGTGAATTCAGATTACTTCTTAAAAAAATCACCATTAACACTGTTTCTTCCCACTGTGATCAAAACGAAAGATCTAGGAAAGGAACAGGCATGTCTTCTTTCAGGAAAAGGGGATGAAGGTACGTTGTTTGGTCTTCCACTCATTTATTGCAATTGACAGAGCATGGTGATTACCACACAGAATAGTGAGAGGCCTAAAGATAGAGCAAACGGTTATCAAGCACACTAATCAGATCTTGAGAACTCCAGCTCTGGCTAAGGAGGTTGCACTGGGGAGCCCAGCTCATTTGGAATGGTGCCAAGTACTCTCCCAAACAAGCTTTGCTCCTTCCTTCGAGGATAAAACAAGTTAATAAAAGTGAAGTGGGTAACATGGAGCACATAGTCAGAGCTGACTATTTGTTACTAAGCCCTGGAGTATGGTCCAGTCCTCTCATTTACAAGCAGAAGCCAGGTTCAGACAGGAAGAAATTAGTGTTCAGGCCTCTTGATTGCTCAGTTGATGTCTGTTATTTTTGACAATTGGCTTTCCCCATGGTGTGCATGTGTTCTCTCCAGTGTTTCTTACCATCTGCTTCTGGGAAGCTCTTCTAGCTGCTAAGCTGTCTCATCAGAGAATCTTTCTGTTCTCACAGGGAATTTCAAGAGAAGATTTTGTTACTCTTGGGCTGCTGGACAGTCAGTCTCCTTGCTGACCCTTAGTGGCCTCTGCATTGTGGTATTCACACTCTCACGACCAACAGGATGTGGCAAAAGTGATGTAGCAGCACGCCTGAGACTAGACTACAACAACCTGTTGTTTTTGCGTTGGTGGCCTCTTTGTAGCATGTGTGTGTCTGTATGCACACTTGCTCACACACAAATACATGCTCTTGAATCAGCTGCTTGGAGAAGCTAGCTGTCATTTTGTGAGCGTCTTGAGGGCAAGTGCTGTGTAGCAGCAAGCTGAAGCCTCTGTCCTCCACTGGAGGACTGAGACAATATGACCAGTGACCTAACAGCCCTGTGAAAGATTCAGAGCTCAACCTACAAAACTAAGTAGCTTTTGGGCTCCTGACTCTCAGAAACTGTGACAGCTTATATTTTATGATAGTTAAGAAACAATGAGTAACTAAGACAGATATTTCCCTCTACCACCATAGAAGTTCACCTTTTTCTTCACTCTGTACTTCTTCCATTCCTGCCCCTTCTACTATCTTTGCCCTCGTTGTGTCCTCTCCACACATCCTTCTAACTGTAATTCATCAAACCTGCTGACTCAACCATAGTTCCAACGGGAGACACATGATGAGCTAATAGGTTTAATTTCAGTGATTATTTGCAAAGTTGGTGTATAGGGTAATCAGAAGGAGTACTGCAGGACTCCAGGACTAATAAAGGTGGCATTCTCTTCTAGTCTGAAGGGGAGAAGTTCCTAGAACCTGGACACAGACCACCTCCCTCTCCAAAGACTTAAGATTTCTGGGTCAAATTACTATCTGCCATCAGGGAACTCATGGCGTGCATGTGTGTGTGCATGCATGCATGTGCATGTGTATGTACGTGTGTGTGTGTGTGTGTGTGTGTGTGTGTATGTGTGTGGTGTACAATGAAATATCCTTCAGCTTCTCCTGGTGCACCAGGGAATGAGGAAGTGATACAAGGAAGAAAAAGTGGCTAACTAATGGTGCTGTCAAGGCAGCCCCCACAGTGTGTGACTGGAGCACAGTTCCACAGGAAGCTCTGGAAGACAATGTGAATACATTCCTCAAAACTTCTCTACCACTGAGAATTGTCAGAGGATTTTACACTATTGAAATCTTTGGCTGAGGGCCTTTGGAGAGGGATGTTGATTCCTCAGGGCTTTAGGGCTACCACTGGTGGATTGGTCTTCTGTGGTTCTGGAAAAATCCTTTTAAGATGAAGAGATGGGCAGTTGGAAGTCTGTAAAGCAGGGAGTGGGGTAAAGCCCAGGGATCTGGGGAGAGATCAGCAGTTTTTCCCAGGGTACATTGATATGGTAAATACAGACGCATCTCCCTATGTAGGTCAGGAGGGGAAAGTGTGTAGAAGGGGATCTGGGGGTGAACATACAATTTAAGTGCATATGTAAAGTAAATAACTAAAGCTGATCAGACCAATGCTCTTAAATTTAATAGCACGGGATAGGTTTCAAAGCCATAATTCTTTCCTTTTAATTTTCACAATGACAATCTTCTGCTGCTATCACAGGCTTGATGCTAAGTATGGCCCGTCATCTGGTTCTGCTTGTGTGTGAGATGCATGTGTTGCACATTCTGATTGCACTTGTGCCTCATGCTTCTAAGGTAAGGATGTGTCTGTTTCACAAAGTGGACAGTGACAGAGAGACCCTAACTCAGGCCAGCACGCAGTCAGTCCTGCCACTTGCTGGCTGTACCATCTTAGACAAACTAGCTTGTTTAATCTCTCTGGGCCCCTGTTTCCTCCTAAATGTTGTAAAATTTAATAACATTTCCACTATTTCCTTGTTGTAAGGATGAGGAAATATAAGGAACATAAAATATTTGCTGTTAAGTGTTATAGAAATGTTCAGTAAACATTTTATTTTTAAAAAATAATCTTTTATAAAAAATAAAAGGAAGTACATTTATTACTTTTCTTTTTTCTTTCTTCTTTTGTCAAAACCACAGTCTATTTCAACTGAGATATGTGCCAGTAGCAGAAAGTATGTTGTCTCTTAACTACATCACTGTGTCATTGAACACTTTGGAATTAAGCCACAAAAATTGATTCAAATAATTATAGCCATACTAATGAGACCATCACTCCACTTCCAAGCTATAAAATGGAATCTTTCATTTCCACTTCTTTTTTCCTGTCTATTGAGCATGTCATTTTATCTCAAATATCACATTTGGTGAATTATATCATTTCTATTTTTTGTCTATTATTTCAAGTGGTCTTTAAGCTATAATAAAATTAAAAAAAAAATAAAGTAGTAATTCCTACCTGTAGCTTTCAAGCTAAAAGGTTATTTTTCTTGGTTGTTATGAGGTTAGTGGAGGTTCTTTTAAAAATAAGAGAGCATTTTGTCCAAAAAGAACTTGACAATTTTTCCAGGATGACAGGTGAAGAGAGGGAGACCAGTAAACTCACAGGTCCTGCCATTGGTGGGAAACAAAAGAGCCACGTAGGTGGCCTGTGAAGGGGGAGCTGACATGTGAATCCAGACATATCCTCCAGTGAGGCAAGATGAGTCACCCTACACAGACTACTTTTGACTCAAAACTGTAGCAATATTAAAATCCTTGACTGTTAGCCTTAAAAGAAGTTTTGAGATACAAATGACTTCAGAGAATATTTTTCTTTCTTTCTTTGTTTCTTTCTTTCTTTCTTTCTTTCTTCCTTCTTTCCTTCCTTCCTTCCTTTCTCTCTCTCTGTCTTTCTCTTTCTTTCTTTCTTTCTTTCTTTCTTTCTTTCTTTCTTTCTTTCTTTCTTTCTTTCTTTCTTTCTTTCTTTCTTCTTTCATTATGTTTCTAGAGTCTGCAAACCTAAAAGAGGAAGAGACTCACTCAAGGTTCCATGGAAACTAGGCAGTCAGGACAAGAAGAATGCTTTAGTATCATTTAGTGCCATTAGATTGTGTTCTTGCATTCCAAAGGAATCTTTCTGTAGTGTCACTCTGATTACATATCTGCTGTACTGGGGAACACAAGACATCCAGGAAACCCTATTCTATCCATTTTGGGGCATCTTTCCTATAAAATTCTTAAGGTGAGCTGAGATCTGCCTCTCCTTAACTGATATTGTTTGCCTCTCTGCTGGTTCCCTTGGCCCAAGGCAAAACCTCAGCAGACTGGAGTTCCTCTCTCCCATCTCTAGACCAAACATCTGCTTTCCTTTCAATCTCTTTTGGTTCTTTTATGTATTTATTTATATGTATTTTATTAATTGCAAGAAATAACAATGAGACAGTTTCAAAACAGGTTAGTAGGACAGTTACAATAACATATTGCATATTGTTGTGTTCATAGTAGTCAGATACAAAAGTTACATTATTTTGTTATATAGGGCTTTCTTTATCTTGGTCTTAACCATCCAGCAGAAAGGTCTAACTATGAGGTATAAAAAGTAAAGCTATATTAATATGCTGAGTGGTAAAAGACTCAAGTCAACAACTTCTGACATGGTCAGTTCTGCTAATAACCTACTACTATTATGGACTATTGAACTATATTGAGATATTTTGATGAATTAATGCACCTACAATATGTGAATGGAAATGAAACACCCATGTCTCACAAAACAAAACAAACAAGGGGAATATAAATGAAGGGCCATTTTGTAGTGAAAAAAATAGGATGAATATACAAGCTACTTTTTTTAGTTCAATGAGAAGGAAGATTTGTACTAATAAGTGCTTAGACAAGATATCATGTCTGCATCTTGTACTCTGGTTATTGTTTTAGAAGCACTCTATATTCTTAATGTGCTGTCTCCTAGTTCAGGTTGTCTTCAGGCTGTGGAATCCAGGAGACACAAATGTGATGGCTAATTTTGTGTCACCTTGGCTAAGCCATAGCATCCAGATATTTGGTTAAACATGTCTAGATGTTTCTGGGAGGGTAGGTTTTCTGCTACATTTTTATTAGTATGTATGTATAGTGCATAATATTTGCATTCCTTTTGGGAAGCTGATAGATGCACACAACATACCTTAATTCCTTTTCTCATCCCCATTCCTTTCATTACCTCTTCCCTCCACGCATCTCTTGATTTCCCCCTACTTTTGGTACATGTCACCGTACATAGTGTTTACATTCCTTGCATGCAGCTGTTACTTGTATGTGATACATGTAATACACCCCAATTCTTTTTTTTTTTTTTTTTTTTTGCACAACCAAGGATCGAACTCAACATCCAAATTCTTTTTATTTATCTCCTATGTGTACAGTGTCCCCTCCCTACTTCCTGCTGACCATCTTTTATTTTGCTCTTTGTTTTTACTCTGAGTTTCTTATATGAGAGAAAACATGCTTTATTTAAGCATGCGTATCTTATTTCACTTAACATTATGGTCCCGAGGTCCATCCCCTTGTTTTCTACAAATGACCAAAGTCTATTTTTCTTCGTGGGAGAATAGCACTGCACTGTGCTAAAATATCACCTTTTCTTTATCCATTCATTTGTTGAAGGACATATAGGCCACTTCCAAGATTTGGCTATGATGAATTGTGCTCCTATAAACATGGGTACGCATATGTGACAGTAACATGATGCCTTTAATGCTTTTAAGAAGATACACAGAAGGGGAATAATTAGTTCAAATGGAATTTCTAGTTTCAGATTTTTGAGGAATTGCTACTCTGATTTCCATAGCAGTTGTACCAGTTTCCACTCCCACCAACAATGCAGAAGTTCCCTTTTTCTGCCCTTAATTTCTCCAGCATTTATTATTTGATTTCTTCATGATGGCTATTCTTTCTGAAGTAAGGTAGACTGTCAGTGTTTTAGTTTACATTTCTCTGATGGCAAGCTATGCTCAGCATTTCCTCATGTATTTATTGGCCATTTATACTTCTTCTTTGAAGGGCCTGTTCATTTTCTTTGCTTAGTTTTTGATTGGGTCTTTTATTTTGGGTGATCTTTTCTTAATATATTCTAGATATAAGTCCTCTGAGGAACTGCTAGAAAACTTTTCCCCATTCTGTAGGTGGCCTTTTACTCAGCTGGCTGTTTATTTTGCAGTGCAGAAGCTTTTAAGATTGATAAGATCCCATTCTTTGAGAACTATTTCATGTGCAAATGGGCTTCTTTTGTTCAGAAATGCCTTGTCTATGCCTATAAGGTCAAGAATTTTGCCTATTTTATCTTCCAGCACAATAAGTACTTTTTCATTTAACATTTAGTTCTTTGGCCGAATCTGATTTCAGTGTAGGACATGGTGAGAGATATTGGTCTATATTGATTCTTCTCCATGTGGATAGTCAATTTCCCCAACATCATTTATTAAAGAGGGTGTCGTTTCACTAGTGTGTGTTTTCAGTACCTTTCTCAAAGATCAAATGATTCAATGTACTTAGAGTTGTTTCTCCAGTCTGTATTCTATTTCACTGATCTTCAAGTCTGTTTTTATGGCAGTTTGTAATATAGTAGCTTGGTAATATATCTTCAGGTCCAGGATAGTGATGCTTCCCATTTTGCATTTTTCATCCCCCCACTAGGATTGCTTTGGCTATTCTGAGTCTCATCTGGTTCTACGTGAATTTTAGAATTGTTTTCTCAAGTTCTATCGAGAATTCTGTTGAAATCTTTGTTGAATTTTTGTTAAATCTATATATTAATTTGGATGTATGTCCATTTTGATTATATTGGTTCTGCCTATTAAGGAACGAGGGATATTGTTCTATTTTCTGATGTTGTCTTCACTCTCCTTTTCAGGGTACTATAGTTTTCATTGTCGTGGTCTTTCACTTTCCTTCTTTTTGTTATTTTTTGAGACAAGGTCTCGCTTTGTAGTTCAAATCCTCCAGTCTTCTGAGTCCTGGGATTACAGACGTGTGTGCCACTACACCCAACTCACTTTCTTAGGTAAGTTCTTCAGTATTTAATTTTTCTTGGTGCAGGCTGGGGAAATAGCTGGGTGGTCTAAGTGCCTGCCAAGCAAGTGCAAGGTCATGAGTTCAAACCCTGGTACCTGAGTGTGGTGCCACATGCCTGTAATCCCAGATTTGGGGAGGCTGAGACAGGAGAATCACTATGAGTCTGAACTGTGCAGTGAGACCCTGTATCAATAAAAACATAAAAATAACAATTTTTCTTGGTGCTATTGTGAATGTTTTTCTTTTTCCTAATGTTTTCTCTAAGTGGATTCGTTATTAATGTCCACAAATGTTATTGATTTTTGAGCACTGATTTTTGTGTCCTGCCACATTATTAAATTTGTTTATTAATTCTAATAGTCTTTTGGTGATTTTAAAAAATTTTTGCTGCTGAGGATCATGTTATCTACAAATAATGGTAAGTTTACTCCTCCCATTCCTATACATATTGCTTTTATTTCTCTTTTTTGCCTAATTACCCTTGCTTTTTTTTTCTTTAGAGAATCTCTCTTCGTAGTTCAGGCTGGCTTTGAACTCACTGTATAGCCCAGGCTTATCTTGAAATTGTGTAATCCTTCTGCCTCAGCCTGTTGAGTGCTGAGATTGTAGGTGTGCACCATTATGCCTGGATTATTCAGTCTTTTGTTTTAAATTATGAAAAGACATTGATTTGTCTTTGCTTCTGCTTTGTGCAGTGCTCCTCAGGTAGTGGAGTTTCACTCCTTGGGAGCTGGTGGGCTTTCTCATGTTGGGTTGGAATGCAGTTCCTCCAGCACAGCTCTGTTGTCTCACATGGCATGGGTGAGGGCTGTGAAAGTAATTTTGAGGTGAAATTAACATTAAAGTCAGCAGCTACTGAGTCAAACAGATTACCTTGCAGAAGGTGGACAGGCCTCATCTAATCAGTTGAAGGCTTTAAGAAAAAAGGTTAAACTTTCCTGAGAAAGAGGAAATTTGGCTAGAAGATTGCCTTTGGAATCTAAGTCTAAAGCATCTTTCTAGTTGTCTACTCTTCTGGCCTATCTTGTGCAGATTTTAGACTTGACAGATTTATAATCATGTGAGCCAATGCCTTAAAATACATTCTCTTGGGCCAGGGAGATAGCTCAGTAGAATAGGCGCTTGCCTGGCAAGCACAGGGTCCTGAGTTCAATCCCTGGTACTGTCGTGGGGGCTGGAGATATAACAAAATACATTCTCTCTCTCTCTCTCTCTCTCTCTCTCTCTCTCTCTCTCTCTCTCTCTCTCTCTCTCTCTCCCCCCTCCTATCCCTTAACATAAATCCAGTTGGCTGGGTCTCCCTGAAGAGTTTGGTTTAACATCGTACATTTTCCAGGACACACTTTGCCCTAGGTACAAGCTCGGAACTGGAAAGGGAAGACTTGTTTGATCTTTCCTTTTCTTTTCAGTATCCTCTCATTCATTTACTGACTCACTTATAGAATAGATGTTTACTCTGTTCCTGGATGCTGGTGATAGAAAGGAAAATTTTGCCACCAGTATTTTGAACATAGAGAGACCCTTCATCAAATCAAATCTCTCTCAAAATTTTTGTGTAGGTAGCAAAGAGCATAAACTCAGTGGTTGCATCGCCCTGACTTCACCTTCTGGCTCTAACAATTACTAGCTGGTGACCAAGGCAAGTCACCAGGCTTAGTCTTCCCCATTTGTGAAAGGAGGAATTCTGTTTAGATCTTTAATTTTCTCTTTGATTTTTCTATGTGCAATATCTCAATTAATGAAAATTTAGGAACAAAAGACTCGTATGAAGTTTGAGATCAACTTCAGGGTCCAGGAAGAAACTTTACGTAGCGGTATAGTATACAAGTGTATTCTATACAAATAAACAATATTTACCACTCATGGACTATTTCACATTCTTGATTTCACTTGATCCTATTTCATCCTCTCTAACTCCTCCTGAGGCAGGCATTCACATTTTGTAGAAAGGAAAATTAAGGCTCAAATGTTTTGTTCAAGGCCACACAGTAATGGCTAGAACTAGGCTTCTGACTCCAGTTTTGAAATTCCTGAGCCATATGCAATCTCACATTTTCTTGTTTTCTTTGAGTAGTTTTGTCACTTGGGAAGAATGACACTTGAATTCAATAAGTACAGGATCTCTTCAGCCCATTCTCTTCAATAGTCTGTCAAAGTTTTTTTTTTTTTTTTTTTTTTTGGTAATGGGGACTGGACTTAGGATCTTGTGTTTGCCAGGCAAGTGCTTGCTCTACTGAGCTAGCCCTGTGAAAGTAATTTTGAAAATACAATTTGTATACATACATAGAAAGAACATCATCAAAGTTTTACTTAGGTATTTAGTGAAAGTAGTGAGAGGATGATAAAGAATGATAAGAAGTGCTCAAATAAAACTGAAGTTCAATGCAAAATTCATCCATGGCTGATAGAGTAATAAAAACATAACCTTTGGGGTTAGCTTTTCTATCAGAGGGAAATCACTTGCATCTTCATGGGACAAAATATCTAAAAAAAATAAGCAAAACTCCACATGTACTGTATCCAACTATCTACAAGTTAGGAAAACTAGCATATAATGTTATGGATTTGTAAAATATCTGGACCATAATTAATTATAGATAGTAAATTATTCCTCTAATGTCAGCTACCATGGAGGCTGAGGCAAGAAGATCACAACTTTAAAAACAGTGTGGGCAGCTTGGTGAGATCTTGTCTCAAAACATAATTCAGAAAAGTTGAGGGATATAGCTCAGTGGTAAAGTGTGTGGCTAGCCTGTGTGAGGTTTTGGATTATATCCCTAGTTAAAAGAAAGAAGTCAGTCCCTAGAATCAGAAAAGCTGGGTCACACTCTAGAGTGATATGCCTAGTAAAGCTGGTCATCTTTCTGGTTTGTTTCAGCGCTCTGGATACTTTTTTTTCCATATTCACCTCAATGATCAAAGACTTCAGAAATAATTTACAATCGCAAATTTTGGATTTCATTATATTTTGTGGTTATTTGGCTTGACTCTGTCTTAATTGCTTTCCTGTCACTAGAACAAAATATCCAGCACTTAATGCTCAGAAGAGGAGAGGTTTATTTGGCTCTCATCCATGGTTGACTGGCTTCTAGACAGAAATGGCAGGGGCAGAAGCCTGCTCAGCCCATGGCAGCCAGGAAACAGAGGGAAAAGATCTGAGAGGAATTCTCTTTCCAGGTCAAGTCCCCATTATCCCATCTGCAACCCAGCCCCACCTCCTAACACATTTAGCCTCTGAACTCCTCAGCGGATGATGGGGATAGCGTCTCACAGTATGATTACCTTCTCAGTTAAACCATAACAGATGCATACCTATAGAAGCCTTTTTTTGTTTTCTTCCATTCTCTTTTCTTCTTTAGTATGAGGGATTGAGCCCAAACCCTTAGAGGGAAGTACATTCCCAGCTCTGTTTTTTTTTGAGACAGGGTCTTGCTAAATTGCTAAATTGCTCAGGTTGGGCTTGAACTTGAGATTCTCTTGGCTTTAGCTTCCCATAGTTCTGGGATTACAGATGTGCTATTGTGTTTGCATCTATTCTAATTTTCTTATGGTTAATGTTTAAAACTATGATCATATTGATAGGTCCTGGCCCTAGTATGAATTGATGAATTATTGTGGAGGTCATCTGACATGGCTGAAGTCCTTGAAGCAACCATTTATGTTTCCAGTGACCACTTCCTCCTTCTTGCCCATCCCAGCCTGGATACCTTTCCTGCACACACAGGGGAGACCCCAGTCTTACATATAATTGAAACTTTCCTTCAAACTCCAACCCTAGCAAAAAGTCCATAAAAGTCTGAGCTTTCTTTGTCACAGGTCACAGAATACCCCCATCTTCCCTCAGATTCTCTGTTTCTTTGGCATCATCTTTCTTATCTTTTTACTGTGCCACCAAAAAACCTAACACATATTTTTCTATTCTTCTACTTTTCAACTTATCTGCACCTTTTAATTTAAGGTGTGTCTGTGGACAGCATGTACCTGTTAAATTTTGATTTAAATAATTCAACTTGACAACAGCTATCTTCTGAATGAACTGTTTAATTCGTTCACACTTAGAATTATTTTGTTCTATTTTATTTTATCTTATTTGGCGGTACCAGGGTCAAACTCAAGACCTCATTCCACTGAGGCATTTCCCCAGCCCCACACTTAGAATTACTGACAGAGTTAGAGTTACACCTTTTTATTTCACTTATTCTTTTGCCTTGGGTTTTTATAGGTTTCAATTTTTTGTTCTTTTATTACCCTTTTTTACTTCTTTTGTATGGAATTAATGTGACAATTGATATTTTTATTTAATTGCCTCTCTTGCTTATCTTTCACTTGTTGCTGGGACAAAAGACCTGACACCCAAAATTAAGGAAGAAAAAGTTTGTTTAGCTTACAGTTTGTGGAGGTTTCAGTAAATACTCTGCTGGCTCCAAGTGCTGTAGAACATGGCAGAGGGCAGCAGTTCATGACAGCGACAGAAAATAGCAAAGAGCAAAGAGGAGCAGCTGCTGCTGCTTCTAGCAAGTCTCTCTCCTTTCCTTCCACACTGACTCCAAGACTGGAGCTCCTACAAGGAAGTAAAATGCTCCATCCTTCTTCATCCTTTCATCCTTTTCTGGCCTTTAATGAGCTACTCTAAGGTGGGGCCTCCATGCCCTAGGAATTGCTGAGCCAATTTAGTTAAGCTTTTCATTTCTCAAGTTGTCACAATGTATCAACCACTACAGCTTCTCTTTGCTCATTTATTTCAATACCAGAAAATCAAAGTGAAGAAATTAATTTCCATCCCATTTTACATATGGTACCCTAAACGTGACTGATTTTCTCTGTTCTCAAAGTTCCACCATTTGCTAACATAACTGGTCTGCCAGGAAGTGGATCTCCTTAGTGTCTTATTTGTGTAATGCTGGGCCTTTGTAAGCCTAGCACAGATAGCAGCTTGATTTCCCCACAGGGCTTTGCATCCTTGCTTCCTGTATCAGTCAACTTTTTGGTGCTGTAACAAATGTGTGACACAAAACAACAGCAACAAAAAACAAATGTGTGACACAAACAGCTTAAGGGAGAAAGGGCTTATTTTGGTTGATTTCATAGGTTTCAGTCCACGCTCAGCTGGCCCCATTGCTCATAGGCCTGTGGGGAGGCAGCAATTTCATGGTAGAATGGCTTAGCAGAAGACAGCTGTTTGCCTCATGGCAGCGGGGCAGCAAAGAGAAGAATCATTCTCAAAATCCAACCCCTCTCTAAGGGTCTCTTATTTCAAAGAAGCTGATAATTAGTAATAATGTTTACGTTTGCTTCCATACAAAGTATAACTTTTGTTCTCGCATGGGCACATTATAGGTGATAAATGAAAGTTATACTTTTTTAAAAAAATGTATTTGGTTGTTGCAGCTTGAACTTGTGGTGATCCTCCTGCTTTCAGCCTTCCCAGTAGTGGGATTACAGGCATGAGAACACCAAGCCTCAGCATGCCCTGGGAGCGGGGCTGGTGCAGCATGTGGAAACACGTCTCTGTGCTTATCTAAGCAGGCACTTTAGTCTGCTGAGCTGTCTTGTCAGCCCCTGAAATTTACATTTAAGTAAAAAAATCTTAGAAGGCTTTGATTATATGATAGATTTGCATAATATATTGTACTAAAAAGGAGAGGAGAGCTTATTTAAAAAATTTTTTTTGGGCTGGCCAAATAACTCAGCGGATTAAAGCACCTGCTTAGGCAGACACAGGGTCCAGGGTTCAGTTCCCGGCCTGTGTGCCAGCTCTGCTTCTAGGGCATGCTGAGATGGTGACTGAGACTGGGCGTGGTGGCACACACCTATAATCCCAGCTCGTGGTGGGCTGAACACAGGTGGATCCATGCAGTGAGACCCTGTAGACCCTGTCCTAAAATACACACACACACACACACACACACACACACACACACACACACATTTAAATAAAAATTTTTTTCATTCGTTTGTTACAGGGTCTCGCTATGCAGCTCAAACACACATGGCATGCCCATGATCCAGCATAGCTCAGCAAGTCATACTGCCGATCAAATCCAGGACCTTTTGCTTTCCAGGTGGGCTGTTAGACCACCGAGCTATCTCCCCAGCCCTGAATTTTTGAATCTATTCAAATAGTTACATAGCTAGAGACTCAGTAAAAATCTTTATTTCTGAATTCTGAGGAATAAATGGGAATAAGATATTTAAAAATATTTCACTTTAGCTTGCATAAGCATAGCTTGCTAAATTGAGGATTATCAATAGATCAAGAAGAAAGCAAATAATTAAACATGAGGAAAAGAACTTCCTCATGAACATCAGAAAACCACATTAAAAACAATGCAACAGTATAGCAAAACAAATAAGCATTATTATATTTCCCTTATTAGCCTATTAGGCTTATGTGATTTGTTCTTGACTCACAAATCAGCAGTGAACTTCCATAGTCAGTTCCTTCAGGACTAAAAAGTGTTCTAGCACCCTGATCCTATGCTTTAGTCTATAGGTGTCTATCTGTGGTCAGCTAAGGCTGAGAAGCCTGGCTCCACAAGTCTACTCCAGTTATGAGTATGTGCAATCATTTCTACCAAAGTATTGGTACGTTCTCTATTGCAGAATCTAGTTTAGGCAGTACCAGACCTCTTCAGGCAAGCACATAAAAAGGCAAAAACTATATGTTGTAAATTTTGAAAGTTCTATTAGTTTATACATCAGAATAGAGTAGAATAAATTCCAACAGACAAAGTCTGTTGGGCTACAGACTTTGTCAGCATCTCCTACTGCGAATACTGGGATAATGACAGATCTATTTTATAAAGGAACATAGGGCAAATGTTGGGGAGGGTGCAAGGAAAACAGAACCCTCATGCATCATTGATAGGAATGTAAATTAGTAAATCTACTATGGAAAACAATATAGATGCTTCTCAGAAGATTAAAATTAGAATTACCACGTGATCTAGCTATATCACTTCTGGATATACAGCCTAAGGAAGTGAAGTCATCACGCAAAAGAAATAATTGTATATTATTATATTATTACTATGATTATTTTTTAATGTGTTTGGTACAGAGTCTCACTATGCAGCTCAGACTTGTACTGATCTTTCTATTTTCAGCCTCCCCAGCACTGGGATTACAGGCATGCACCACCAGGCCCAGTCTTGGTGGCTGGTTCAGCCAGCCTGAGGGCAGGGCCATTGTGGCATGTGATACCCAGGATCAAACTCAGTCCTTGTGCTTGCCTAAGCAGGTGCTTAGTCCCTGAGCTATCTTGCCTGCCCCCTGTATATTATTTTGTGGTGTTATTCTCAATAGCTAAATTATGGAATCAACCTATGTGCCTGTCAACAGATGAATGAGTAAAGAAAATGTGGTATTACACATAGTAGAGTATTGTTAAGCCATGAAGAAGAATGAAATAATGACATTTGCGGGAAAATAGATGGAGGTTGAGGTCATCATGTCAAGGAAAAATAAGTTTGACATAGAAAAAGAAGTATCACATACTTTCTTCCCTAATTGGAGCCAGAAAGTAGAAGACCACTAGAGAGGGGAGAGTGAAAGGGACCCTAGAGAGGGGATCATGAAGGGGGCAGAACAGGTTAGCTAGGAGGGTGGATATGAGCAAAACACACAATCAATACATATATGGAAATGTCACAGTCAAACCCATGAATTTATTCAGGTAATATGCATTAATAGTTGTAATAAAATGTAACATAGGGAAGATAAACTTTATTTTTTGTTTTCCAGTCTGTATTATTTTGTAGGTTAAATATATACTGCAATTGTTATGTTATTATTCCAAGTAAGAAATATAGAACATACTTAATCAATATTAGTATTCCTCTTGCTATGAATGTGTGTGTTATGGGTCGTAAGGTGTGGACTAAAATATTAAGCCTTTAGTATCTTAGCCATCAAGGAATCACCAAAGATGGTTTGGCATGTGAAAAACCCATTAAAAATGACGTTTTTCTAAATTCTGAAACTGATCTTGCTAAAGTAGCATTAAAGATAATTTTCAGAAAAGAATTATCATTAGCACAAGACAAATGCCTGGGAATAATGAACAGTTGTAATATGACTAGTTATTAAACTGGAGTGATGATACCCTATATCTAGGTAAACATAAATGAGGATATAATTATAAGGAACTTCACATATTTAGAAGCCAAGTACTTTGGTTATTATTTTGTTTGTTTTTAAATAATCAAGGACATGACAAAGTCAGAACAAAGCACAAAAAATTGTTCGGGTTTGGACAGATGACCCAGAAA
>PVKN010011049.1:0-22051 GCA_004027915.1 Capromys pilorides
AGGATCCAAGTTTGATCTCTGGTACCACATGCCATGCCAGCCCCAGGCACCGAGCCAGCCACCAAAACCTGGGGTGGTGGTACACGCAAGTAATCCCAGCATTTGGATCTTTGCGAGTTTAAGATCACCCAGGGCTCAAGTGAACTCAAGGCCAGGCTGAACTACATAACAAGACACTATCTCATAAAGACAAAAAAAAAAAAAGGAAAACTGTGCCAATCATGTTACCACATTCCTATAATCCCAGAACTCAAGATGCTGAGGCAGGAGGATGACCATGAGATCAAGGCTAGCCTGAACTGCACAACAAAACCCTGTGTCACATAAAGGAAACTACGGCTGGGCATGGCAGCTCAGACTTGTAGTCCTAGCACTTGGGAGGCTGAGGCAGGAGGATCGCCATGAATTTGTTCAAGACCAGACTAAAATACCAAGTGAGACACTGTCTCAAAACAAAATGTGCTGGGCTTGGTGTCAAGCACCTGTAATCTCAGCACTCGGGAGGTTGAGTCCCGAAGACTGCCACAACTTTGAGGCCAGCCTGGACTACAAAATGAGGTGAGAGGGGCAGCCTGAACTGTGCAGCAGGACCTTGTTGTTTTCACACACACGCACGCACGCATGCTGGCACTGCACTATGTAGGGTGGCTGAGGCAGGAAGATCCCAAGTTTGAGCCCAACTTATACAATCTAGTAAGATCCTGCCCAAAGAAAAAAACTAAAAATGCACCTGTGAAGAGCTATGATGCTCCTGCTCAAGTGTGAGGGGAGGTGTGAGCTCTAGCAGGTGCCCACAAGGGCCAGCCTGATGACTGCCTGGCAATGGGGCCTGCCTTGGCCCAGTGCCCCGGCTCAGGGGCCTGCTCTCGGCCTGCAGAGAAGAGTGCTTCTCTCAGCTGCCCGACCATGGATCAACCCACCCATCTCCTCTGAAAGCACAAGCAGCAGGCAAGAGGCCAAACCAGCTCAGTGGGGTGGCTGCGGGCTGGGTCCCTCTGCCGTGGAAGCTCCCACAAAAGGCCAGAGGGTTGCAACTGCTAGAAAGCCAGGGTGACAGCACCAGGGCTTGAACCTGGCCTGGCACAGGGTCTGCGAGGCTGGGAAATTTCCTCGACGCCTCGGCCACCTCCTCCATCCTGCCCATCTCCCCTCCACCCTGAGAGCTCTGCCTCAAGGCTTCAGGGCTCCCTGCCTGCCCACGTATCAGGGGCCTCCCCGCCTCAGGCACCACCCGGCACCAACCCGTCCCACCCCAACCACCCCAGCTCGTGCCATGGCCCCCAGGCGCCAAGGGAGCACTGTCCTTCTCGGGGTGGGGACACACATGGCCTCAGGAAGAGCCAGCAGGGCCAGAAGAGTTATGAAAACACATGCCAAGAGCAGGCGTGGTGGTGCACACCTGTGATCCCAGCACTCAGGAGGCTGAAACAGGAGAATCATTGAGAGTTCTACTCGAGCCTGGACAAGACCCTGTCTCAAAAAGACAAAAACAGCTACCCAGACTGGATACAGACTTGTGGTCCTCCTGCCTCAGCCTCAAGAGTGCTAGGATTACAAGCATGCACCACCACACAGGGCTCCATGGTTGCTTTCAAAGTCTCCACAGAGAGCAAGGGCAGCTGTCGCCCCGGTGAGAGGCACATATGGGCTCCACTTGCGGGGGTCCTGCTGCATTTTTGGCCTGGCTGTTGTCTCTCTTCATTCACCTTACAACTTGTCCCATTTCAGAGGTAAACAAACTGAGACTAGGAAACAAGATCCGGGGACTCTGGAGCCCATAGTCCAGAGGCCCAGAGGCACACCGTCCCAAGAGAGGACAGCCACGCACCCCACTGGAACTGGGGTTGGCTGGGGGGGTGAGGGGGGGCTCCGCTGTGCTTTGAGCAGGAAGCTGAGCTCCAGGGAGGGCGAGAGGGGCCACAGAAGGTAAGAGAAAGGTCAGGCATGTCTGAAGGTCACAGTGCCACCAGGGGTCCAGTATTATATTCACTGGAGGGACAGCCCACCCCAGTCCCATTCTTTTAGAGATACTGATAGAGGTCAGAGGGCAAAGGTCAAGGCTTCCTGCTTTGAGGCTTTGGGATCTGCTCTGTCCCATTATGTCCCAGTCTGTAATTTACACCCCAGTTACACGCCCCAGCGGAGCAGCTTCAGGTCTGTTTCTCAGAAGATTCTTCTAGACCCACCACCCACCGAGTGGGTATGGAAAATAAATAGGCCCTTTAGACTCAGCGCTAGCTTCCAAGAGGGGCTGACTGGGTGACCTCAGCCCGGCTGCCCAAACCTCAGCATGACTGTCCATAAAGTGGGGATCCAGCCCGCATCACGACCTCCAGTCCTAGCTCCTCTAGAGGCTGAAGCAGGGAGATGGTGAGTTTGAGGCCACGTAGTGACCCCCGTCTCAGGCAAATAATATAAAACTGTTCTGAGGGTAGTGGTGCCCACCTGCAATCCCAGCACTGGGAGGCTGAGGTAGGAGGACTGCCATGAGCTTGAAGCCAGTCTGGGCTACACAGTGAGTTCAAGTCCAGCCTGAAATACATCGAGAGACTCTGTCTCCCCGCCTCACTCTCCCGACAAAGAAGGAAACAGTTAATGCATTGCAGGAGTAAGAGCCTCTCTCGGGCCGGGCCGCTCTCCTGCTCTGTGCCAAGACCAGTAATTCTGGGCTGGGTGCAGCTATTCCCAGTCAACAGTCCATTGAGCCAGGCCTCGGATCCATAACAATAATCTCATTTTCAGAGGCTCAACCAAGCCTCCTAATTCATTAATTTATTCGCTCATTTGCAGTTGCCCCTTCCACCCTGTCTGTACTGCATGAAGAATTGAGAATTCACAAAAATGCTGGGGTGAGTTCCCGAGCACACAACAAGGGAAGTTCCGCACAAGTCCCCCCGAGTCTCCTCCAGGTACTGATAACCTCCACAACTAGTTATGACAGAGCCAAGCTGGGCAGGGTGCCTGCCATTTCAGCACTCTGGGAGGCTGAGGCAGGAGAACTCCAAGATGGAGTTCACTGTGGGTAACTTATCAAGACCCTTTCTCAAAACAAGAGGTGTAGATATTCCACTGTATCACTGTTCCCACTTTACAGATGAGAAAACTGAGGCACAGAGTGATGGTGAGGCCACACTCCCTAGGAAGAGGGGCCAGTACTTCTGATCTGGGCCAGGTTGCAGGGTGAAGGAGTGAAGCCCCTGCAGCCTGGGCTCGGAGACCCCAGAAAGGAAAGCCCTTCCATCCTCAGATCCCAAGAAGAGCCGCAGGATAGGATCTGGCACTCAGCTGGCCATGGACAGCCAGTGCTTCCTGCCTTCCCTGGCAGGGGCATGAATGACATGAAAGGGAAATTCCTCCAGGAAAAGAATGCATTTTTCAGGGTTTGGCCTCAGCTCTGATTTTAGAGCCATGGTGTCTTCACTGAGTCACAGGATGTCCTGAGAAAGGGGTGTTGGCAAGTGTCGGCCCCAGACTAGCCTCGGGTCACACCCGGTTTCTGTATTTTGGCACTAGGGATGGACTCTGAGCCTTTACACTGAGCTACCACCCCAGCCCTTGGCTATTTTTTCCTGAGACAAGGTCTCTCCAGGTGGCCGTGCGGCCCAGACAGAGCTTGAATTTGCCATCTTCCTGCCTCAGCCTCTCAGAGTGCAGGAACCACAGGCGAGCACCACGACACCCAGTGCTTTGGTGCCAGGTTCTGAGAAGAGGAGGCTGAACAGGAGCCACTCCTCTCCCTCATCCCACCCTGGGCCCCTCCCACAGTACAGGACATCCTTACTGCGGGCTTGAATGACAAGTTAAGCACATAAGTCATTCAACAAATATTTAGTGAGCCTGGCTCAAGGCTCTGCAATCCGACACTCCTGGGTTTGATGCCAGCCCTACTACTTAGGACATGGAGAAGGGACGATGCCTCTATTTTGTCGACTATAAAATAGGTGGATTCATTTCAGATAGAAAACCAGGCCAAGGCTGAAGACAGCAAGGGAATGGGCGCATGACAGGCATCAAAGGGACACTGGGAATCAAGGGACAGTCTGGTTCCTGAGGTCTGCAGCCCTCTGGAAGGGGAAACAGAGACATAAATGAATCAACACAAGGAACTCCAGTTGCCAAGGCACAAGTTCCAAGCAGGGGCTGGGCCAGGTTTCTTCAAGAACTTACAACCAACATGGATCTGTTAAAATGCAGATTCTGTGCTGAGCATGGTGGTGCGTGCCTGTAATCCTCGCACACACCAGGAGGTTGAGGTAGGAGGATCTCTGTAAGCTGAAGGCCAGCCTGGGAGACATGGTGAGACCTTGTCTCAAAACACACACACACACACACAGAAAACACAGACTGCCATTCAACAGCTCTGGTGGGGCCTGAGAGCTGTATCTCTTTATTTCTCTTTCTTTGAGAAAGGGTCTCGCTACGTGACATATGCTGGCCAGGAGCTCGCAGCAGCCCCCCTCCCCAGCCTCCGCAACGCTGCAATCACAGGTGTGCGCCCCTGCTTTTACTGGGTTTCACAGGGAGCTCCGAGGAGAGTAGTGCCGAGGGGTGAACCTGGCGGGACCTGGGGGGACACACAGGTGAAGGACAGCAGGGTGACACACAGACGCCACACTGGCCAAGACTGGGCAGGTCCTGGCTCACAGGCCTGGCTATGGGATCATGGACATGTCCTGACCCTCGGAGCCTCCCCTTCCTTTCCCACCCAAGTCCCTTCCAGGGAAGTCATGAGGATGACGGATCCCGGCCCAGAAAGTGCTCAGTCTCAGGCCAAGGACCCACACAGTCAAGGCCATTGTGGTGGCCACCACCAGGCAGGCATCTGTGGGCCTGACAGAGATGCACCAAAGGAACATTGGGGCCAGGGAGATAGCTCACTAGAATAATCGCTTGCCTCGCAAGCACAGGATCCTGAATTCAATCCCCGGTACCGCAAAAAAAAAAAAAAAAAGGGACACCCTGTTGGAGAAACAGGCATGGGTGGAAGGGCCAGGAAGGGGCACTTGTCCTGCCCTTGTAGGGCAACATCACTGAGGCCTTTGCAAGAACCAAGCAGGACTCACAGGTGTCTCTGGGCCCCCTACAGCTCCACACCAAGCCAGCTGTGCCAGGTCCCGGGCAGGAGGCCGACTGCCCTCACTGCACAGTACACCACTGCCAACACAATGTCCTCTGCTGAGGCGGGCCACGCCCAGCCCATGTTCCTCCTCTCCTCTCTCCACACACATGCACACATTTACTTACAATAGTTAGTCCACCCATAAAAGAACACTAAATTACTTGAACGCTCTTGCAACCCCAGTACTCAGGAGGCTGAGGCAAGAGGATCGGTTTGAGTTCTAGGCCAGTCTGGGCTAGTGAAACCCTGTCTCAAAAAAAAAAAAAGAAAAGAAAAAAAGAAAAAGAAAAAGAAAATCTGTCTCCAGCACATACCTGAGGTTCTGTATGATTCTTGGTACAACAAACAAACAACCCTGTCTCAAAAAAAAAAAAAAAAAAGAGAGAGAGAGAGAAAAGAAAAAAAAAATTGTAGCGGGGAATTCAGGCTCGCTTTAGTCTGGTGGGACCAAGACTGCCCGATTAGCCCCAAGATAGTGTGCACTACCCACAGCGGGAGAGGAAACTCGTTGCTTTGTCAGAGGGCTCTTGACGGGGTCCCAAGCACCTCGCCCCACTCAACTGCATCCCCCACCATCGACGGGCAGCCACCCACGAAGTGCAGCACGCCTCGGTGCCCCGCTTCCTTCTTCCAGGGAGCTGGGCACCAGATCCATTTGCCCCTGAGAAGGGGCAACAGGTTTTTTTCTCTTAGGTCCAACTGTCAACTGTTCACAGTTCCTGGCCACAGCACGAGTACAGCAGTTCACAGTGCGGCCGTCGTAACCCACACGTCCACAATGGTAGCCACTTTAGCATGATGATTTTACACCTCTTAGAGATGAGCTGTTGCCCCGGCTGGCTTTGAACTCCTGGGCGCAGGTGATTCTCCTGCGTAGGCCCCCGAGGCAGCTCGTGTTACAGGTGCCGGCCACAAGCCCGGCTTTGCTGAGCCGTTTTAGAAGTACTTTCTCCCCACAGAATTTCATTCTCATGGGGACAGCGGCCAGTGCCAGCTGTGGAAACTCACATGGGGCTAACAGCATGCAGTGGAATAAACATCACCATGTATCAAAATTGCTCTGGACAATGTTTTTTTTTTTTAAATGAGCAGAATATATTTATTAGGGGAAAGAACACTCCTATCTAAGAGGTACAGGAGGGGGGGTCCCGAGTGGGTGGTCCCCCTGGACAATTAATGAATAGAGGAACAATGGTTTAAAAAGAAAGTCTCAGGCAGAGGGCAGAGCCTAGCTCTGATTCCAGTTCTATGCCCCACAGGTCCCAGGGGCACCTGAGGACTCTTGTCCAGTCACTGATCTTTTATTTTGTTTATCTGTGCTTTCTGAGACAGCTTTGTAGCCCAAGCTGGCCTCTGTGATGACCTTCCTGCCTCAGCCTCCCAGGTGCTGGGATAGGGGTGTAGGTCGCCAGGCATAGCCTTCCGGTCTGTCTCCCCCAGCCACCTCCACACACCTTCCACCCCGCTGTTATCCTCTGCTCCTCCAAGTATGACTTCTTCGTAGTCCTGGATGGAGGTGAGATCTGACGACGCAAACATGTCAGATCTGCGTTCTTGGATCAGGGACGCCCATATTGCTTTTTTTTTGTACCCGGGATTGAACTCAGGACCTTGTGCTTGCCAGGCAGGTACTAAAAATGCTGAGGTATCTCACTGGTAGTACTGCTCTTTTACACGAGAGGCAGAGGCACTGGGAAATGGTAGTTTTGTGAGCAGGGTATGGTGGCTCATGCCTGTCGGGCCACCATCCTAGGGGCTGAGGCAGGAGGATCCCAAGTTCCAGCCCAGCCTGGGCATTTTATCCACTTAGCAAGATTCTAAAAATAGAAAGGGCTGGGGATGTAGCTCAGTGTGAAGGCCCTGCATTCAATCCAAGTGCTGCAGAAACATAAAACTGAAAGAACACAGGACCTGCATGCGTCTATGAAGGGTATGAGCCTGCAAGGTGGGGGGCTGTCCCGAGGGTCCCCCGGGCCTCACCCTCACAGCTCAGGCCCTGCCCTGGTGCCTCATATCACACTCAACTGACAATTTGCATGTTTGTTAGGGCATAGGGTTGCAGCCCCTGGAACAAGCTAGACACTACCAGGGGATGCAGGCAAAGGGCCGGGCGCTTGCCAGCCCGTCGAGGCTCACGTTTGTTGATGACTCACTGAAGGAGAGGGGTCCAGCCTGAGGCCCCAAGAGGAGAGAACCTCCAAGGTCCCAACTCAGCCTGACTGAATCATTCACTTTCCCCACAACCCCAGTTCCCAGAAATGTACACTTCAGAGAACAATAAAATTTCCCCCAAAATTTTAGAGGCCAAAAACTGAGGTTGTTACCAAGTAAGGTTACTAGGGAAAGAACCTAGAGTCTCTCATCTGCTGCATTTCACCAACAGAGGTGTCTAAGCTGCACCCCACCAGGAGGAGCCGACCTAGGGTGGCTGGTGCTCAGAATGAACTTTCTTCTCTAGATTCAGCCTGCTGGGTATTGAGATCCCAGCAATTGAGGGGCTGAGGCAGGAGGAGTGCAGCAAGTCTGTAGCCAGCTTGGGCTACACAGTGAGTTCAAGGCCAGCTTGAACTAAACAGAAGGACCCTGTGTCGAAAAAATAAAGTGAATAAAATAAAACAAATACATCTATGTACATGGATATGTGGATCTCCGTACCAGTGTGTGTAGATGTTCTTAGACATAAGAATTTAGGCATACCTACCAGACGTCATGCTTTGGGAGTTTTTGTAAGGCATGCAATATAGTACAGGACACATTTTATAATATTAGCGCATAAGGAATCACCCAAGAATCATATACAACAAGTGCAGGAAATCGATCCACATACTGAATAATAAAGATTCCAGCTGAGGGCTGGATTCTAATATCCTGCTAGGGCTCATAACAATGCCACGCACGAGTCCAACTGGAGGCCCAGAGCCCATGACAAAGTCTCATGCTGGCCCACTTTATGGATCTGTGTTGGGAAGGCCCAAGGGTCAGTGGTGGAAGCTAGGAAGTCTCTGCCAGCGGGATGAAGGATCGGAGCCAGCAGGCCGAGGGGTCTGCACTGGAGCCAGGAAGCAACGCTCAAGGTAAGCGGCAGAACCCCCCCAAAGGCACCACCGCCAGCCTCAGCATCAGTGAGGTCCCGAGCTCCTCCAGTGATGAGGAAAGCTGAGCTCCCATCAGGAAGGACAACACAACAAGCTTCTCCAGGAGGCTGAGCTGTGCACCATCTTCTCCAGAGCCAGGAAGCAATACACAAGATGAGGACCGAGCCTCTCCAAAGTTCATTGGGAAAGCCAGCATGGCCAGGTCCTCAGCAGAACAGCACAGGGGAACTAGCCACCTCCGACAGCTTCTCCAAGCAGCGTCCCTAACAGCGTTTCAACAGCCTCTCCTGTTCTGCCTTTATGTTGTTGGCAACAACCCTCAGACGGGCCTCCCACACCGAGCACCAGGCTAGTTTAATTCCGCTGGGTGCAATAAGCTTACAACCAGTTAGAAATTCACTACACTAGGTCATAAACCAGAATTTAAAACTTTCAAAATTATTATCATCATCATCATCATCATCATCATCATCATTGAGTCAGGGTCTCATTATGTAGTTCAGGCTGGCATCGAATTCAGGGTGATTCTCCTGCCTCAGCCTCCTGAGTACTGAGATCACAAGTGGGTGCCACCACACCCAGCTCAAAACATTTTTTTTTTTTTCCAAAACATCTTTTTTAACGTAGTGTTGTTTGGGAGTAGCTCAATGGTGGAACACACGCTCAGCATGCAAAGCCCTGGGTTCCATCCCCAGCACACGCACACGCACAACGCACACACAAATCAGTGTTGTGAAGACTATGTATAAACTAGCCAAAATGTAAGTAAGTTAAAAATCAACTTCAAGTCCCACACACTTGGAAATTTTAAAACATTCTTTCAAATAACTTACAAGTCAAAACAAGGAAATCCTAATGGAAACTTATTAAGAACTAGAACTAAGTGGTAATAAAACATACCACACAATGAAACATAAAATGGCTGGGAGCAGGGGTGGTGGCAAACACCTGTGACCTCAGACCTCTGGAGGCTCAGACAAGAGGATTGCCACAAATTTCAAGCCAATTTGGGATACATAGTGAGTTTAAGCCCAGACTGGACTACAAGTGAAGGCCTGTCTGAAGAAAAAAAAGATAAATAAATGAGAGATTGATTTACAAGACATCTATTTTTGTTGTTGTCTTTTTCAGACAGATTCACTGTGGAGTTCAGGCTGGCCTTGAACTCACTGTTGTAACCCAGGCTGGTCTTCAACTCACATGGATCCTCTTGCCTCAGCCTCCCAAACGCTGGGATTAGAGGCCTGGGGCACCAGAAGAAAAACAAAAGGAAAAGAGGGTGACAAAGAGGGTGACAGATGGTCCCTGGGTGGCTGGGGGGGTGGTGGCTGTCCATGAAAAGTCCTGTGGGAGTCCGAACAGAGGCCCTTCAAAGGCCCAAGAAGGCAGGACCCAGCGGCAGCGCAGTCACTGCTGCCCTTCTGTCAGAAGGGCGGATTTTACAAAGTGGTGGCCGGGGAGAGGGCTTAGGGAAGCGTGTGCAGGGGACTGGCCTGGAAGGTGCCCAAAGGCTGACAACGGGGCCTGGCCCAGCAACCATGGAGCCATTCATGGTGAGCACCGCAAGGCCTGTGCGTGGCCGGGCTGACAAGATCAGTGACATGGCAGGTCTCCATGCACAAGGGGCACTTGTACGGCACACAATGGTGAAAGGGCACGCGTGAGCTGCAGGGCGGGGGCCGTTCGGCCCTGCTGCTACAAGCGCAGTTTCAAAGCCTCCAGGGGTCTCTGTTTTTGAAATGCTGGCAGTTGATTAACAAAACCATGCACTGTTTCTCTAAAATAAAAAGAGGGAGAAGAGGAGGCAGCAGCAAATGAAGGGTACTCTTGGGACCTGACAGGGACAGGAAGAAGGGAGCAGCTGGGGCACGGAGGCCTGGGCAGCAGCTGGCAGTGAGGAAGAGGGGCTGCTCTGTTTCCTCAATCGCTACCTTTTTCTTTTTGGTGGGACCGGGGATTGAACTCAGGCCTTTGTGCTTGTTTATTCTACCGAGCTATTTCCCCAGCCCCAATCACTAACTTTTTAAATTTTTTTTTTTTCCAGTATTGGGTATTGAACCCAGGGAGTCTGCACTGAGATTCATCTCCAACTCCGTTTATTTTTTATTTTGAGACAGAGCCCTGCTAAGTCACTAAATTGCTCAGGCTAAGATGATGGATCTTCCAATGATGGATGATGCCTGGGTCCATCTTTTTTTTTTTTTTTTTAATTAAAAGTATTGGACCAGGGGGCCAGGGAGATAGCTCCATGGCACAAGTGCCTGCCTGGCAAGTACAAGGCTGTGAGTTCGAATCCTGGTCCTGCAAAAACAAAACAAAACAAAAAAAAGTTACAAAAGTATTGGGCCAGGGAGATAACTCAGGGGCACAAGTGCCTGCCTGGCAAGTGCAAGGTCTTGAGTTTAATCCCCGGGTCCACAAAATAAATAAATAAATAAATGAATAAATAAATAAATGTATATCAGGCTGCCCAGATAGCCCTGTGGTCTAAAGCATCTGCCTCAGCACAGCATGGCGGCCAGGCTTCAGCTTGCAGAGCCAGCTCCACCCCCAGGGCACACTGAGACAGCAATTGAGACTGGGCATGGTGGCACATGTCTGTAATCCCAGTGCTAGGGAGACTGAAAACAGGAGAATCACTACGAGTATGGTCTATGGAGTGAGACCCTGTAGACCCTGTCCTAAGTTTATTGAAAAAAAATAGAGTATAAAGCTCAAGTTCTGAGTTTGGTACCAAAAAAAACCAAACAAACAAACAAAAAAAGGTAAAGTAAGTTTTAGAAAAGTAAATATCCTAGGCTAAGTGAGGCTATACACACTTGTAATTATAGCACTTGGGAGGCTGAGGCAGGAGGATCCTTGTGAGTTTGAGACTAGCCTGGGCTACAAAGTGAGTTCAAGGCCAGCCTGAACTGCATAGCAAGACCCTGTCTCAAAAAACCAACAACAAAAAAGTATCTTCCTGTGAAGCAAACCCCAACTGTTCAGAGGTGCGTGCATATGTGCGTGTGTGCGTGTGCGTGTGTGTGGAGTGTGTGTGCAGCTACACAATGACCCAACCTTTGGTTTCATTCTTGCTCCCCAGTAGTCACAGTTCTGAGACAAGGCTGCTAAAAAACATGAGATTGGGCCAGGGATGCAGCTCAGTGGCTCGCCACTGGCTTGGCATACACGCGGGCTTGAGTTTGATTCCTGGCACCAAAACAAACACAAGATTATTGGGTATGGTAGCACCAAGAGGCCCAGCACTCTAAGAGGCTGAGGCAGCTTGAGCCTCGCCTGGGCAATTCAGTGACTTGGCAGGACTGCGTCTCAAAACAGAAAAACAAAAAGGGCTGGGAATGGAGCTCAGTGTGAACACCCAGATGCACTGGATTTCCTGAGTACCGGAAAACAATGAAAGAGCAACGTGGAGATGAGGAAATACAGAGATCAATCAATCGATTGATCATCCATCCATCCATCCATCCATCCAGAGAGGAAAGAGGGGTTGAAAGGAGAGGAGGGGAATGGGAAAAAAGCAAGATATATGACGTACAGGCACAATTTCCCTATGACAAATATCATCATTATGAATATCCAAAATATACCAATAAAGGTAAATTTTTAAAAACTTAAAAACAAGAGAAAAAGGAGAGCGAGGGGTAGAGCTCTATTTGGGAGGCAGAGACAGGAGAGTTTCCCTCTGCCTTCTCTCAGGTCCAGCTCCTCCAGACCAGGGGACCCCAGGCTGCAGAGTGGGGGGGGGGGCAGGGGTGGTAGTGGTGCCCCTCTGGACCCAGTCTCCCCAAGGCAGGTGTTCTGCGAGGTGCCAGTCTGAGCCCGAGTGTCACAAGCCCTGGAGCTGCAGGATTGTGGAGCTCTCCTGGGGCCCTGTTCTAGCAGCAGTGGAGACTGGGTAACGAAGCAAAAATGCAGGCTTTGGGGCGATGGGCACCCCTTGGTCTGGAGTCGCAGGCTCGGTGCAGGATGCAGCCCCCCTGGCCTCAAGGCTGCAGAAACAGCTCAGCTTGAAGGATCTTTGTCCCCTGCCAGCTGGCCAGGGCTGAGTCTGGCTCTCTCTGCTATCTCCCACAGGCTCGTTCCATTCTCATTGTCTCTCCCTCCCTCTTTCTCTTTCTCTACTGGAGACTGAGCCCGAGACCTTTGCGCTGAGCTACACCCCCAACGCTTTTGGCTTTTCAGACAGAATCCCGCTAAGTCACCGAATTGCCCAAGCTGGAACTTAGGATCCTTCTGTCTCAGCCTCCCAGGGGGTGAGCATCACCAAATGCCCATCCTCCTAGGAGACAGGAGTCCACCTGAACCCCTTCGGAATCCATCTGCTTGGGGCTACGCAGGCTGCAGCCTAAGTCAGTGTCCTGGGGAGCTGGGAACTCCCCCACCCCCACGCTGCACAGAGGAGGGACGCAGGGAAGTGGCAGTGGAGACCCAGGCCCTGCACGGTCCCTTCCCTTAACCTCCTCTGCTCCCTGGGGCAGGGGGTAGAGGGGGAGGGGAGCAGTTGAATGAACAGAGGAAATGGGATGTGGCTTCGGCAGAGCACAGGAGGAGGAGGCCACTGTCCTCATTTCACCCAGCTGCACGGCACCTGTCCCTGCCTGGGAGGGACCCTGTCACCCGGGCCACTGGGCTAACGGACAGGAAAACTTAAGGCGCTCAGGTGGCTGAGGCAGGGCAGAGTCGGCTGGGCTCCTGGGGCAGCACAACTGTACTAGGTTTCCCCCATTCGCCACCCAAGTAAAGGGGGCAGGGTTGGAAGGTCAGGAACCTGCCAGACCCCATCCCCGTGCCCTTCAGCTGTGAGTGGACTTCAGGGCCTGCAGCCTGAGGCGCCTGCAGCAGCTTGAACCCCACAACATTCCTCAGCGGTGACAGCTCCTCCCCGCTCCGCTCTCCTCTGGACAAGCCTCCCTCCTCTCCTTTGGATCTTTATTTTTTGCCTTTTTTTCTAACAACCCTGGTGGGGGGATTGGTGGTGCACATGCATGACCCCAGCACTTGGGAGGCTGAGGGAGGATTACCGCAGTAACACCAGCCTCAGCTATATAATGAGTCTGTCTGAAAAAAGAGGGGAATTTTGCACTAAACTGCACCCCCAGCCCTTCATTTTATTTGAGACAGGCTCTTGCTCAGTGGCTGCGCTGCCCAGGGTGGGTTCCAATTTGTGTTCCTCCCAACTCAGCCTCCTGAGGTGCTGAGATTTCAAACGTGCAATGTCGCGCGGGGCCCCGCCAGAGACCGAGTCTGGAGGCATGGAGGGGCCCCCCTGGACTGCGCATTTTGACACCCTCCTGATCTGTAGAAACCCTGGTCCCACTGTCCTACCGGGAGAAGGCCGGTGAGGCATAAAGTCCCAGCATCCACTGCTCTGGTTACCAACAAGGAAGCAGAAGGGACAGGAATTCTCCTTTGACTGCTCTCACCCAGAAATCAGGAGATGGAGGACAAAACCTGGAGGGATGTCACCAAGCCCTCCACCTGGAAAAGCTGATGGCAAGGGTGCAACAGGGTAACCTGCGGCAGTGGGCCAAGTGGGCTCAGAGCCACTAACAGGAATGCTCAAGGACACCGAGATTCCTTCTACAGTAACCAGCAGCTCAGGGAGGAGGGAGAGACAGGCCTGAACCTCGTCACAGGTCCCACCACGAGCTCTAGGCACTAGGGCCAGGCTGCAATGGCGAGGCAGGGACGGACGAGCTGAGCTGTGTCCCTCAAAAGAGCCCGAGGTCCTCAGTCCTCCTGGGATTCCAGCAGATGCCTTATCTGGAACAGAGTCCGCGGCAGACACAGAGGAGGCCCGCAGGAACAGAGACGCCACCACAGGGAGGGTGAGCCCTTGGGTCAGGGACAGGGATCAGAGCCATCCTGTCACTGCCCCAGGGCCACCAGGCACCTGGCGCCTAGGACAACGGACAGGGAGGGGACCCTGGAGGCCAGGGAGCAATCTGAGCTCGTGGAGGTCAGTGCTGCAGCTCCCTGGTAATAAACACAAGGTCCATCCTGGACACCAAGTGACAGGCCATTGCCACACCTCTGGCAGGTAAGTTCCACTCCACAAGCAGCCAAAGTGCCGGAAACACAGCAAAACCAAAACTCTTGCCCAATCCTTGCTTGCTTATTTATTTATTTATCTAATTTATTTATTTATAAGTATCCAGACTGGGTCTACAGGGTCTCTATGTAGATCAGACTCCTAGTGGTCCTCCTGTTTGCAGCCTCCCAAATGGTAGGATTACAGACGCACACCACGATGTCTAGTCTCAATAGCCACATCACTGTGCCAGGGGCGCAGGGCCAGCATGGCACACCATGGATCAAACCCCAGCTGCTGCTTTCTGCGGAATCTGGTGCTTTAATCCACTGAGCTATCTGGCCGGCCCTTCTCCGCTCGTTTTTTACAAAGACTTTCTCAAAAGTTCTTTGCCTCCTCGTAAAAAATGGCTGAATGTGCTGGTGCACATCTGTAATCCCAGCACTTGGGAGGCTGAGGCAAGAGGATCACAGTGAGTTTGAGACCAGCCTGGGCTACATAGTGAGTTCAAGACCAGCCTAGACTATGCAAAGCCTAAAAGACGAAAGAACACTGAGAAGATCATAGGCTAAAGGAGACTCCAGTGTCAACTGAACAAGCTGTCGGTCAGGGTTGATTTTTTTCCTTAATTGTTCTATCATCTGTCACTGGAATGATGTGACATCTGAATATGCCCTCTTGGTTAGACGCTAGCACTGTATCCATGCTAACATCTTGAGCTTTGGTTTTTTGTTTTGTTTTGGGGCATTTTTCTACTGGGAATGGAACTCAAGGACCTTGTATTTGCCATGCAGGCACTTGTGCCACTGAACTATATCCCTGGCCCTGGTTTTTTACTTTAAAACAGGGTCTCACTGTGTAGTCTAGGCTGGCCTTGAACTGGTGAATCTCCTGCCTCAACCTCCTAGAGTGCTGGGGTAACATTTGTGCACCTCCACACCTGGCTAGGGTCCTGGTTTTTAACCACTCTATTGGTATCAAGGAGGAAAGACCTGCAGGGTGTGGGGGCACATGCTTGGGATCCCAGTGCACAGGGCTGAGGCAGGAAGATCACTGTAGATTAGAGGCGAGCCTGGGCTGCATAGCAAGACACTCTTCAAACAGTTGGAGGTTGGTGGGGAGCGGAGCCTCATCCTGTCCTATGGTCCCCGCTGAAGTGTCTTCAACGCCCTGAGGTTTCTGGAACCCACATCTATAGACACTGGGTTCAAGCGAAGGGTGAAGAAGTTCCAGGAACTTCTGGGCTCTGCACCCAGGATTCTGCACCCACTTAATGAGGAATCATGCACAGCGCACACGACTCACACAAGGGCCTCTCCTGCTCCTTCAGTGTGGGGACAGGAAGGAGCCACACGGATCACTTCACCCGTACTCCTACCAGATGCACTGTTTCCTTGTTGAGATCCAAAACAGGTGACTCAGGCCTGAGGTGATGCAGCCCCCCCTCACCCATTCAGGGTTTAACACAGGAGCACTGAGCTGAGCTCAGCCCTTTTTATGATTTAGACGGGTCTCACAGCATCGATCAGGCTCCTCGCACCTTCCTGCCTCAGCCTTGGGCTAGGCAAAATCACAGGCCACACCCAGACCAGCCAGGTTTCCCTTCAATCCTTCCTGAGCCTGTTCTCTAACACTCCCCAGCCTGGTGTGTTTCAGAACAATGTGGTGATGCAGTCCTATTAGTCCACCTTTTGGGAGGCTGAAACAAGGAGATCGCCATAAGGTTCAGGCCAGTCTGAACTACATACACGATGAGCGCCATGGCGAGCACTACAGGCATGAGGTCCCATGCCTGACTTCCATTCTGTCTTGTCTGTCTTTCCTCTTTTTTTTTTTTTGAGGCAGGGTCTCCATATGTAGCCAAGGCTGGCCTTGAACTTGTGACAATCTCCCTGCTTCAGTTTCTTGAGTCCTGGAATTACAGGCATGTGCCTGCCACCATGCCTGGCACGAAGATGTCAACAATGACCATGTCCAAATAGTGGAATTATGGTTCATTTTCAGTTTCTACAAGAAGAAATTATTTCTCTCATACGAAGAAAATTTACAAGCTGGGCATGCTGGAGCACACCTACAATCCCAGCCCTATGGGAGGTGAGGAGTTTAAACCCTGGGCAAGTTAACGAGACCCTGTCTCAAAATAAAAAAGAAAAGTAAAAAAATGGTGGGATGTAGCTCAGTGTGAAGGCCCTGGGTTTAATTCCCAGTACCACAAAGAAAAGGAAGAGGAAGAAAGAAGAGGAGGAAGGCACTGTGTTCTAAGCAGGAAGCTGCGACCCCGCAGGGACTGTGGCTGTTGTCACTCCTGGTGTCCCAATCCTTCCCTGTCACCTGCCCTCATGGGTGCACCGAGGCCTCTGGTGGTGATCGGAACATCAGGTGACAAAAAAGACACCTGGCTCCTCATGCCTCGCTCTGCAGTGTCCTGGGTTCTATTAGCCCAAGAGTGGCCTTGGGACCCTGGAGTGAAGCCATCAGGACCAAGGGCAGGATGCAATCCCAGGGCAGGTGGGTGTGGAGCTGGGAGGCCGCAGTGCCCTGGAGGGCTGGGTGGGCACAGGGCGAGGCTCCCTCTCCTCCTGGGCCCTCAAAATCTCTCCCAGCTCCCACCCCTCCACCCAGTCCCCTTCTCAGCTGTCACCTAATCAGGGTGCCACAGCCTCTCCAGCAGGGAGTGGGTGCCCCTGGCACGGGGGCAGGGAGGCCCTTGATAAACAGCTGGAGCTCTGTTCACAGCCTCTGTCACTTCTGCAGGAAAGGCGGCTGCACACTCAACAGTATGGGGACAGCAACGCTGTCACACTGTTGCTGTAGCCCTCCAGCCTCCTTCCAGGAGCTCCCACTGACCTTCAAGGTCCCACACCGAGGCATCTAGGCTCCACCAAGCCTCTCATGACTGCCCTGGTCCCCAAGCTGCCACAGCACCCAGGCAGGACCCACTACTGCCATGCATTGTAGAAAATGGGCAGTGCTTGGGTTTTTGGGGTGCTAGGGTCCCAAGCAGCCCAGGCCAAAAACCAGGCATTGTGTCACGGCGCCCAGCACAGAACTTAGGAAATAAAACTGGGGGCCAGGCGTGATGGTAAACCTCTGTAATCCCAGCACTTGGGTGACCGCCATGAGTTCAAGGCCAGCTTGAGCTGCATGCTGACTGGAAGTCAGCCTGAACTACGCAGTGAGACCCTGTCTCCAACAAAAAGAACTAGGAGATCTACATAGAAATTGTGTAATGACAGAGAAAGCCCTGTGTGTATTCCTACACAATCATTAAAAATTCTACAACTGACACGAAAATCTATTTTCTTTTACTTTTGTTCCAAGAACAGAAAAACTAGAGGACTGGCAAGATAGCTCAGCAGACTAAGTCCTGCATTGGCAAGCGCAGGGACAGGGTTCGATCCCCAGTCCCGCATGCCACACCAGCCCCCACCCCCGGGGTGCACTGATCTGGGCGTGGTAGGGAGGCTGAAAACGGGAGGATTGCTCAGGTCCGAGCTGTATAGTAAGACCCTATACTAAATCCCTGTACCAAATACATAAATGGAAAAAAAAAAAAAAAAGAAGAATAGAAAAATTAGGCTGGGGCTGGTGACACACACCTGTAATCCCAGCACTCTGTAGGCTGAGGCAGGAGGATCGTTGCGAATTTAAGACCAGTCTGGCTGCAAAGTGAGCTCAAGGCCAGCCTAAACTGCATAGGGAGACCCTGTCTCAAAAAGATACCATGAGCCAGGGAGATAGCTCAGAGGAATAAGTGCTTGCCTGGCAAGTGCAAGGTCCTGAGTTCAATCCCTGGTACCAAAAAGAAGTATTTCTGGGCCCAGTGAGATAGCTCAGTAGAATAACCACTTGCCAGGCAAGAGTAGGGTCCTGAGTTTAATCCCCAGTATCCCAAAAAAAAATAAATAAAGAAAGAAACACCTTGAGGTTTTTTTTTTTTCTTCTTCTTCTTTTTTAGGGAAAGGTCTACAAGGTGTTCAGGGTCTCACTACTAGATTGGACTTGTAGGGCCAGGGAGATAGCTCAGTGGAATAAGTGTTTGCCTGGCAAGTGTAAGGTCCTGAGTTCAATCCCTGGTTCCGCCAAAAAAAAAAAAAAAAAGCCTTTAGATTGGACTTGTAGCAATTCCTCTGTTTACAGCTTCCCAAGAGCTGGAATTACAGTTGTGCGCCACCACATCCAGTCTCAACTGCCTTCTCAGCGTGTTCCCACCTGGGGAAGGCTCCCCCACAATACACACGGGGAAATCAAACCCCTGGCCCTGAGCCTGCTTGCAGGTGCTTTAATCTGCTGAGCTATTTGGTCGCCCTTGTCCTGGTTTGTTTTTTCAAGACAGGGTCTTGCTGTGTAGTTTAGACTGGTCTTGAACTTGCTTACCTAACCCAAGTTGGCCTCAAACTCATACTGATCCTCCTGCTTCAGCCTCCCAGAGTGCTGGGATCACAGGCGTGGACCACCATGCCTGTCGTTAGAATAGTTTACTAAAGTACTATCTAGATATAATACAAAGCCTTAGAATTTTTTTTCCCAAGGTAATCATTAGCATTTATATTTTTGCAATAAAATGTTCACTGGAGACACATAAGGATAACTTCCGTTCCCTATCGCGTATATGCTGCGGAGTGTGAAGAGGCAGCTCCTCCTCCTCCTCCTCTTCAGCTCTCTGCTAGCACTAGATATTACACAGTAAAGTCTGAAAACCATTCTGACTAACCCTTGCGACATTTCAGTCATGCTCCCAAATGTGTAAATGAAATATTCTTGTGTTTTTAGGCAAATCATGACACATTTTCGCACTGGCTACAACTGCAGTCTCTACCATAACCCACACATCAGGGCTAAGGACCCACGGTGGATACTTAGGTAAATTTGCATAGCATAAAAGGTTATGTTAAAAAAAGAGAGAGGAAAAAATGAGCTGGGTGTGATGGCACACACCTGTAATCCCAGCACTAGAGAGGCTGAGGCAGGAGGACCGCCACAAGTTCAAGGCCAACCTGGACTGCATAGTGCACCCAAGGCTGGCCTAACTACGTAACAAGACACTGTCTCATAGAACCAATACAAACACAATTTTTTTGAAGAAAACACAAGACTAGCTGGAAATTAGAAAAAGGAGTCAGTGCTACTACCATTGGACGGTAAGATGTAGAAGAGAGATCGTTGCTTTTTAACATTTTTCTACTTTTTTTACAGTCTAAGTTTCTTGAATGAGAAGGTATTTGAGGTTTTTGGTGGTGTGGGGTGTGTGTGTATATATGTGTGCTTGTGTGCGTGCGTGCGTGCACATGCTACAGACGTGCTACAGACGGAACCCTGAACCTTGAGTCCTAAAGGTCAGCTCTCTACCACTGAGCTACACACCTAACCCACAGTTCGATGATTGCTTAAAAACAATGGGCTTGTGGTATACAGATGGAATTCCAGTACCCAGGGTGGCTGAGCACTGCAAGTTCAAGGCCAGCCTTGGTAATTTAAGGAGACCCTCGCCTGCCACCCCTCCAGATCCTACCTGCTCAGCCCAAAAGCTCCAGCCTCAGAAGGCCTGAGTACCTGGGCCACACCCCAACACCTCACACCTACCACAGTCGCTCCCACTTGGCTGTGATCTGGTGGATTCTGAGACAGTGTTAAAGGGCCACACAGGATCCATGGGGCCCTCCTGACCTTGGAGAGCAAAGAAAGGCAACTTATGGGCAAGATGCTGGGAAAGGGGCCCGGGGTTCAGAGCTCAGGAATGGATCAGCACAGCAAGTCCTGGGAGCCCACACCTGAGCTCGAGACTGGGGTGGGTGGCAGCAAGCAGGGGCACAGGAAACCACAAGCCTTGTTCTCCCAACCTTTTGGGGAGGAGGCGCTGGGAACCGAACCCAGGACCTCATGCATGGTAAGCACACCCTCCACCACGCAGCTGCACCCTGGTGCCCTGCTACCATCTGTACCTTTTCTTTAGGTTTTGTTTTGTTGTTGCAACTGGAACTTTCTCACTGAGTTATGGCCCTCTGAAACACTTTCATGGGCCAGGGATGTAGCTCAGCAGTACAGCACCTGCCTGGTCAACACAAGGCCTTGAGTTCAATTCCCGGCACTAGAAAAACGATGATGGTGATGGTGATGGTGATGGTGGTAGTGGTGGTGGTGGTGGTGGTGGTGGTGGTGATTACAGTAAAATTTTGAGACAAGGTGTCCTTATGTTACTTAGCTATCCAGGGTGCGCTTGCTGGAACTGGTGATCCTCCTGCCTCCGCCTCCCGGCATGCTGGGATCACAGGCCTGCATGCACCACCACGCCCAGCTGTTATCCCCTTAGGAAGCAGTCCCAGGGATTCAGTTCCAGATGGCCTGAACTGCACCCGAAGCCCCTGGCCTCCTTCCCCTCCCTCCATCCTGTGTCCTGTCTTCTGTCTCCAGTGGCACTCAGCACCACGAGGGTGCCCTCTACACTGCCCTGCGCCAATGAAGAAATGAATGAACACACGGTTGACTCCCAGGCTGCCAAGAACACCTCCCAGCACACAGGAAGAGGGCAGGCGAGCGGGAGCTGTCAGGGTAAGTGGAAAATAAAACGCGCCATTGTCGTGTTACCACTTCCTCCGGGCTGGCCTGGGCTCCAACTGTGCGAGTGCACCGGGGCGTCTGGCACCCACCTGCCCACATGCACCCACCTCGAGCTATTTACTTACTTCCTCTGTGAGAAGTAAATAAAGATTGGCCAAAACAGGCTCCCCCAAACCGCTGGGGTCTCCCCCAGGTGTTGACAAGGCACTTGGCCCAGGGAGGTCACAGGTGGCCACCCGCTCGTGTCATCTCCACCCCTTCGTGCATGTGTGGATCACAGGAGGCCCGTGCAGAAGGGGGGGTGGGGCTTCGCCCTCCCCAGGGGCCCAGGCAGTGGCACCCCACCCAGCCACACCCTGCCCCACCCTGCTCCACCCCATGGGAGGCTTGCAAATAGGTATGCAGGCTAGAGGCGAGGGGGGGGGGGTTGCTGGGCTGGCCACCCAGTCCACACATTGCTGCTGATTGGTGGCAGGGTAGGACCAGGGCATCTCAGGGCAGCAGGTGGGTGGGCAGGTGGACCTCAGCAGCCAGATTTTGTTAGAACTTACTTGCACCCCTAGGTCAATGTAATACTTGTGAGGCTGGATACGGGGTACACTCAGGAGACTGAGGCAGGAGCATCACCCTGAGTTCTAGACCAGCCTAAAGTGCATAGTGTGAGACCCTATCTCACAACAGCTACAGCAATGCAGCTTCCAGGCCCTTCCTCTCCGCGCTGCTCTCCCACCTCGCTTCCCCTACACCACGGCCACCATTACCTCGGCGGGAGGCCTGGGACCAGGATCATGGCAGAGAGGAGACCAGCGGGCTCCCAGTGAGGGCCAGGGAACGATGAGAGGCAGACAGGAGAGGAAACTGGAGGAAGAGAGGGGCGGAGGGAGGGGCCAAGGGACAGCTGTGGCACGTGAGTCATGTGCAGTCCATGCCACCCCACGCCCACATTCTGCCCGTGCTGACCCGAGGCAACTGGGGCTGCCCATGGTCAGCCACCATCCCTGGTCTCCTCGTTCTTCCTGCCCTAGATGGGGGCAGCCGCCCTGCGCAGAGCCTCCTCCTGCTGGGAACTGACAATGCTCGGGTGGGGGCCTGGGCTCTGGCAATGCACAGGGGAGCCTCAGAGCTGGGGACCCCAGCAAGTGGATGACCCCTGTCCCATCCACACAAGGACAGGAGGCTGGGGCTGCCGCAGAGGAGGACATCCGCACCCAGCACGGCAGCCGCACGTCGCAAGGGACCCCTGCA
>PVKN010011050.1:0-22036 GCA_004027915.1 Capromys pilorides
TTTCTTTCTTTCTTTCTTTCTTTCTTTCTTTCTTTCTTTCTTTCTTTCAGGGAAGGATCTACAGGGTGTCCAGGGTCTCACTACTAGATTGGGCTCATAGTGATCCACCTGTTTACAGCCTCCCAAGAGCTGGGATTATAGGAGTGCACCACCGCACCCAGTCTCAATTGCCATCTCAGCATGCCTCGGGGGTGGGGCTGGCATTGCAGGCCTAGGGATCAAACCTCTGGCCCCTGCACCTACTTGCAGGCACTTTATTTTACTGAACTATTTGGCTGGCCCACACTTCATGTTTTATTTCTTTTCAGATTATACAAATGAGTTAGAAGGACAAAATAGGTTAGATTTGTTTAAATGGCAGATAGGCAAACAATCACAGCAATGTCGTACCTCAACCTCTGGATTAGTTCTTAGAAAGGCCACTTCTGTGGCAACCACACAGGACTTCACCTGAGCATGGACCAAACTTCCATCTCGGTTGGCCCATTGTGGAGCCCGGGGATTGTATGGGGCTCTGCATTGGCACAGGCACCAGGATTGCCCTAAAGAATATCATCTATGTGGCCATCGGTGTCTGGAGTCCACAGAGACTGTAGAAAGGCAGGACGGCAAACATCAAGAGAAGCAGATATCTGAGCTGGCTCAGGAAAGTGGTAGATTAAACAGGCTTAACTTGAAACTCCCTGAAACCTACAATAGTTGCCTTTATCCCTGATATGTTCTGATGATATGCATAGTAAATTAAGCAGTGTAATACTCATAGTAATCACTATGAGTCCAATCTAGCAGTGAGAAACTGGACACCCTGTAGATCCTTCCCTAAAATAATAAATAAACAAGCAAACAAACAAATAAAGTAAATCAATTTAATAATTTTTTAAGACCTGGATGTACAGCAGATTATTTCCAAGACAAATGCTGGGAAGAACTGGGGAAAATTTTCCATCTATCTGTCTGTCTGTCTCTCCCCTCTAGCTTCCAGGGGTCTGTTCAATGATTCCACATATGCCATTTTCCATCTAGGATTCCACAGATCTCCAAGTGATCCCCATACAAGCCTACATGGTGATTTTCCAAGGCTCTCTAAGGAAGAGACAGCAGAGGGATGTGATTAAGACAGGAAGAAAAAGAAACCCTACAGTGACCCAAAGCCTGGTCTCCAGGTCTCCATTCACAGTCACAGCTGCGTCCTTCCACCTCCTGTTCCGCTTTCCCTCTCTTCTACCAGCGCCTCATGTGAACAGAATTGTCTTTTGCCAAGAGGAATGATACCCTTGCTTCCAGAAAGCCCAAATCCTTCCTCCTGGGGCTTGTGGCTCCGCTAGGGTGCAGTAACTTTCATTACCTGAGAGCTCTGGACAAGTGACAGCTGGAGGTTCCTTAGGGCAAGTTCTGCTTGTTGTTCTTGTGTGCCTGCCAGAAAGTTTTCATATATTCAAGACAGTGATCTTTATTTGGTGTATTTATTTATTTATTATTTATTTATGTTTGATAATGTGAGAACTGGTGCCGAGCTGGGCCACGAGGGGCTGGATGGATTCTGAAGCAGATGCCTGAGCAGGGTGTGGAGGGGCTGAGAGGAGGGTGTAGAAACGGGAGCGAAGGTGTCCCAAGGAAGGTGTTCCACCCAGAGACAAGGGAGGGACTGGAGTTAAATGTCACCTTCTCTGGGCGCTTGTTGGGCAATTCTGGATCAGTTTGGGCACCAAGAGCTCGAAGTTCTTTATTGTACCCTACAATGACAAGAACTAGGAAGTGGATGTTTCTAACATCTTAGCTGCTTTGCAGTCGCCTTAGCCTCTCTGAGTCCAGGTCAGGGAACTTGGCGTAGGTTCCAGGCACATGGCTGTGTTGCTAGAGTGCGCCACCCAGGCTTGCCCAGCACAGGTCCAGAGGCACAGGCAGGATGTTGGGAGTGGGAGGTGGCGAGTGACAAGTGTGGGCCACTTCGGCATCGGACAGTGCTCTCTGACAGAACTCTGTTCACTCAGATGTTCACTTTCCAGAGGGACCGGCTGTGCCTGAGGATTCTCCTGCGAGGGCTTCCGTTTGCCCTCGTGGCCTCCTTCTTCCTGTGGACTTGGGAATAGCCAAGCCACCCACGCTTCTCTAAGCTGCTGGGAGGTCTACGATCCACTTTCCAGTCAGGGCCAGGTCTCCAGTCCTTGTGCACCCAGCAGCCTGGGGAATGAGACAGCCGGCACAGAGGGCTGCCTATTAGCCAGTCCAGAAGGTGCTAGGATGAAGTTCTGACCACTGTGTATGGCAGGGCTTCTGTTGTCAGACGTCGCTTGGCACCTGCGCGCTTGGCGTGGCCACAAGGCATCTCTGTTCCATTTTCTGTAATGAACCTGCTCCAGATTCTACGCAAGGGCAGTAACCTTCGCAGCAGCTCCCGATTCTCGATCGATCCACAGCGAAGACGAAGATACGTCTCTTCTGGAGCCCCAAAGCCCCGGGCTATCATATGCGTCCCTCCTGATGAGATCTGTGACCTCGGTCAGACCTCTTTGAGAGCATACTTTCTTTCCATAAAATGGGCAATCATCTCTTGTTCTTCTAGTATTGCTGGCTGCTAAGACTAAAATATTTATGTCAGTGGGTTAAAGCGCCTGCTTAGGTAGATGCAGCGGCCAGAGTTCAGGCTCCCGCATGCTATGCAGGCCCCGCCCCCAGGGCGTGCTGAGGCAGCCATTGAGACTGGGTGTGGTGCCCAGAGCCTGTCATCTCAGCGCTGCGGAGGCTGAAGACAGGAGGATCACTACGAGTCAGAGGTCTTAGTTCCTTATCTCGTTGAGACAAAATACCAGACTGCTGAAGTTAAAGGAGGAACTTTTGTTTGGTTCACAGTTTGTAGCGGATTCAGCCCATGGTTGGCTGCCTCTTCCCATTTTTATTTCTTCTTTTGAGTTCTTACACTAGGGAGAGTATATAGTATTTGCACATGTAGGTCTGGTTTATTTCACTTACGAATATATATTCAAGATGCATCCACTTATATACGAAGTCTTCTAGTTTATCCCTCTTTATAGCTGAGTAATATTCCATTGTATAAACCATACTTCAGATGATGGGCATTTTGGTTGTTTCCAGGATTTGGCTACCACAAATTGGGCTGCTAGGAACATAGGTGCAGAGGTATTATTATGACAGCAGGGTGGCAGGCAAAAGGGCACCTAGACAGAAGCTATGAATGGCTGGGTTATTTGACATCGAGCCCTGAGGGAACGAGCTTTCTGACTGGCACATTAGAGGTGTCTTGTTTGCTGGTCTCTGAGGCTTATAGTAGCATTAGGGACTTTGGGGTCAGAGGTCACTGGAGTTCAGGTCATTGGGGCTCAGGTCAGACTCAGCGGCTTCCCAGTTCAGAGGGCCTGGATATAGTACAGCACCCCCGAGCCTCCGCTCTCTTGTCCGTGAACAGAGCGGAGCACTGGACCCTGACCGCGGGAAAGAAGCCCACACTTCTGTGGCCCTCGGCTCCGCATCTACAGAAGGAGGCCAACAGGGCTGCCGGCAGGTCTGTGAGCACGAGGTGAGCAGGTGTGCTGGGCTCCTGGCCGCGGCCGGTGGGGGCACAGAGGTAGGCTCTGTTCCCCTGCTCTGTTCCCGCTTCTGCTCCCTTCCTGCCTGGGCGCCCCTTTCAGCAAGCAGCTTAGGCCCGGTGAGAAAGGCTCCCCTCCTCCTGGGTGGGATCAGAGGGGAGGAGCAAGCGCAGGCTCTGCCCCAGCCCTCGCGGAGGTTCTGCCCTCACAGCCCTGCTGCGAGACGATGCCCATGTATTACTCACTGTTGATTAAGCAGGGACCGCGTAGGGTTGGGGACACTTGCCTGGCGTCAGGACGCCCAGGTCTCTAAGCGGGTGAGCCCTGCACCAGCTCGGGAAGTCGCCCCCAAGGACCCCGCTTGCATAATCCAGCTCCTCCCAGTGCACAGCCACCTTTTCGATTTTCCCTCTTGTCCAGCGCCACCCATCCAGGCAGGTCCCTGCCTCCTTGTGATGCCACCTTGTGGCTGGGGGGCACAAGGACCTGCAGCAGGAAGCGCTTTCTCCCTCCCCACTGGAAGCCTCAGCATGAAGAATATGCTGAACTATGTCGTCGTCAGCGCGAGCTGTGCCGAGGTACCATGGGAGTCGCTCAGCAGGCACATTTGCCATCTCACTCCCTGCCTGGCCCTGCTGTCCCCGTGATGCCACGGGGCTGCCTGGGCAAAGCATTCCTCGCTTGTGCTTTTCTCACCTTTTCCTTAGTGACCTGAAAGAAGCAGGCCCAGCTCAGAGGCGGCAATGATCCTGGACCCCAGCAGCGAGGTGTTTTCTCAGCTTTTCATTGAGTGGTCTTGGGGGGACCCCAGCCACTCTTTGCCCTCGTTCTCCACCTCCTTCTCCCTCACATCTCGGCCAAGGCCTATCCTGGGCCCTGCTAAGCCGCCACCTCCCTGCCCTCTCCTCTGCTCTGTTTCTGTGCCTCTCCCTCAGCTCGAGCATCCCAGACTGTACCTTGAACTTCCTCAGGAAGCACACGGACAGGGGCCTAGTCTCCGCCCTTCTTAGCCAAGGCTGAGGCAGAACCATTCCCCAGGAGAGCCCAGAACCCAGACCCCAGCACTGACAAACCACAAATCCCAGTGCAGACATCTCCTCCGGTCCCTGATACCATCAGTACTTCATCTCAGGCCCATGAGGCAAGAAAGACCTAGAATTTCTGCACTCTTGTCTGATGTCATTAGGGGAGCAGGGACGGGAGGGGGAAGCATAACCCTGGGGACCTCAGGTAGCTTCCAGGGCTCAGCAGTGGCCCTGACTTCTTCCTGGGTCTGAGTGCAGAGACCCAAGCAGAGGCCAAGGTAAGAGCGCACTGTGTGGTTGGCCTCAGCCCACGGCCCCTTCCGCCACATGCCCTGCAGTATGGCGAGCCTTGGACGTCTAGGACTGCTCTCTCCCTGCCTAGCTCAGCTCTGCAGGGCAGATGAGGGCCTGGGAGGTCACCTAATGCCCCTCATGGAGGGCACTGGGGGCCTGAAGCTCAGGGGCTCTGTGTCAGGGCCCGGCTGCTGGGGTCTTCTTCCCTCACTCTCTTCACTCTTTATCTTCATCCTTTCCTCTCTTCTCCCCCTCTCAGCTCCTTTGCCTCTACTCCTTCACCTCTTCTTCCAGTCTTTGATTCTTCCTTTTCTTCTGTCTTGTGTGTCTCTGTCTCTCTTACATAGCCACAAACACACATTTTGGCTAAAACACTTTTCCACTTATAAATTGCATTAATTCTTCTCCTTTGTCAAGTGTTACTATGCATTTATCTTGAATTGTTCCAGCCCCACTGAAAGGCAAGTGTGAGCATGTGTGTATACATGCATGCACATGTGTGTGCGTGCATGTATGAAAGAGAATAGCTGTATCTATTTGTAGTGAGTGCAAGACTTTAAAAATAATCTAGCAATTCACAGTTTCAGTTAAAGGTAATTTATTTCACAACATAGCGTGTCAGTATTGTGACAGGGAATGTACACTGCTGTGTCTGGAAATGTAACAGTGAATAAGTTTGACACCATCTTTGCCTTTGTGGTTAAAGTCTGCTGAGCAAAACAAATACTTAAATAACTATATTAAAGTGCAGAACACGCAATAGAAATGATGCAAATGAGTTAAAAGCATAAAGCAGGTATTCGCTAACCTAGCCCCACAATCAAGGGGCACCCTCTATGCAAGATCTCTCTCTCTCTCTCTCTCTCTCTCTCTCTCTCTCACACACACACACACACACACACACACACACACACACACATTTGCTCTTCAACCAGAGCCCTATAACTTGAATAAAACTTACAAAGATAGAAGGGGAACTGTTGCAGAAAGACAGGAAGGTTGATAAACGATGAATGTGGAAGAGAAGAAGGACAGCTATGAAGGATTTGAGCTGATTCATTTTGGGGAATAAAATACAGATGAAAAAAGCAAAAGATGAAGTTATCTGGGGTGAGTTGGGGGGATGGGGCTCCTGGAAGAGCACAGCTGTTTCTGGGTGCAGTGTGGACTCTGAATGGGAGGTCACAACTTCATATACAAAGAGCATGAGGTGGGAACCCAGTTCTGCAATGCCAGAGGGCAATGGGCACATCAGCCACGCTTGGAGAAACAGACACAAGTAGAAATTTTTGAAAATATCACACTCGTACAGAACAAACTTTAAGAAACATTAAGTGAAAAAGCAAAAACTATTGTTCTATATCCCATGATACTATGATTAAAATTATATACACACACATCATTGGGTACATAGATAATTTTTTACAAAGGTAGGTTGTGATTTTTGTTGGTGAATACCCTAAGGAAAATTCCTGCAGGGCTGGAGCTGAAGTAGGAAAGTTTCTTTCTGTGTAATAAAAATTAGGCATTTTTTAGAAAACATGTTTTGGGGATAAATATCCATACCACTTATAGTGTCTTGGGTCTGAGAACAGAGGCAGAACTCGTGGGGTTGACACTGAGGATTCTGGTCCTGTCAGCTTTGCTTATCGTGGTGTCACTTACTTATTTGGTCAGGAATATCAGTGGAGGAGCAGGTTTGGAAATGAAGAGAAGGGTGGGTATTCAGTTCAGGGATTACTGAGTTTGCGATGTCTACAAATTATCCAAGAAGAGTGGACCCATGGGTGGGTTGGGTGTCCAAGCTGACAGGAAACAGAGCTAAACAAAGAAAGGTGATTGCAAATCATAAGTTCACATGTGGTACACGTGAAAGCAGGTATGACGGTGCAGGAGACAAACAAAGCACAGTGTCACCAGTGTGTGTCCCACTGCGTTGTCTTTTTTTTTATAAGTATATGTGTGCAGTCCCTTATCGTGGGGCATGCAGCTCTGCATTTGTGTGTCTGAATGAATCTATGGTGTCACAAATCCCCCTGACCTCCTTGTCACTCAAGGCAAGATTCTTCTTAAAAGCTGTTATGAGGGCTGTGGAGATAGCTCAGTGGCACAAGCACCTGCCTAGAAAGTGCAAGGACCTGAGTTTGATCTCTAGTCCCACATGCCAGGTTGGCCCTGGAACCTGGCATGGTGGCACATGCCTATATCTCCAGCTCTGCTGAGGCTGAGACAAGAGGATAACTGTGAGTCTGAACTGTGTAGAGATCTCCTGTATCTAAAGAGTACATTATTTTTTGGAAGCCTTAACAGGACAGAGATGAGATGTCGGGGTGTCAGGGCCAGGGACACAGAGGGAAGTTTGTGTATAACATTTGTATTTTTTGTTTGTTTGTTTTGGCAGAACTGGGGATTGAACTCAGGCCCTTGTGCTTGCCAGGCAAGTGCTTATTCTACTGAGCTATCTCCCCAGCCCCATGTGCATGAGATTTGAAAGCTTGTGATTTTCAAGAACCTGCAAGACATACGCTGGAATTCAAGAGCATTCCACATCTCCAGAGACGCTGATAGGAAGGTGCCATAAGACCCTCTGGGAATTACTCTACTTAGATCACTGCAAGATTACCAGGCATAAAGGTCAGGTAATTGCACAAGTAGAGATCTCCTTCCCCATCCCTCTGTAGGTCACGAATCACAGGAATCCAGATCAGAAACTATACACCTCTTCTCCGTCCCCCTCACCAATGTCCAATCCAAGATTCAAGTGTCCCAGTGTGTTCCGACGAAGGATCTCCCAGCCCCAGTGACTGTTGCTGCTTTGAGATGTGTGCCTGGACAGTGAGGGGGTTGGGAGGGCCAGGGAGGCTCTGGCCAGTGTTCTGCTCTCAGTCCCAGAGAGCTGTTTCTCAGAGAACTGCTCTTGCTCCTCCTCCTTGTCTGAGCTTTTGAAAGCTTCTACATAGCGAAGCACTCGCAAAGGATTCTGGTCCTGGTGGTTCTCAACCCTGGGTGGGGGTGGGGGGAGTAGAAAGAGCTCACTGAACACAGGGAAAGATGAACGGACCACAGGGAGATGCACAGACACATACGGAGGAAGCGGGATATTGAGCAAAGAGAAGGACAGGAGGAGACTGAAGCAGGAAGAGCAACAGGGATGAGTAAAGAGAAGAGGATGAGAGAGGAGACAACGAGAAGGAGCTGAAGTAGGCTGAGCAGTTAGTCAGGCTTTGCAGGGAAACTCTGCTGCCAAAGGTGGGAATGTGAAGAGAGAGCAGAGACACCCAGGACAGACATACGGGTACCACCAGTTGGAGAGGCGATTCCGGAAATGCAGGTGAGGAGTAAAGAAAGCCAGGTGAAAAGACCAGGAAAAGCATGAAGTTCAAAGTTATGTTCAAGGCCAGGGATACTGAAAACAGAGGCCCAGAAGGACAGAAGATTGAACACAGCTATGTAGGCACCAAGCTTGAGCACTCTGAGTGTGGTCACATACACACAACCTTTCACTCTTGGCTGTCCACTGCAGAAGACATCTTCAGGTCCCTTGTACCCATGGTCACTCACCGCAGGAACCATCGATCCCCCAAGCCATAGTCGTAACCGCAGATCCCCGAGCGGGGCCACAAGAAGCGTGGCATTTTCCTTTCCAGCAGCACAGTGGTGGCCACGACCTGGAGGGAGGCGGCAGGTGGAGAAAAAACTGAGAGACAGTCATGAAGTTCAGAAAGTTGCAGGCATGCAGAGGAAACACGAAGCAACCCACGAAATAAGGACCCCAGAAGCCGATGGTTAGGGCTGCCATGTGTACACCTCGACTCTGGGCTAAGCCTGTGCTACCCTGCTTCTCTCCTCAGAAAAAGGAGAAGGTTCCATGCATCGAATAAAATAAGGACTCCTCCATTATTATTCAGACCAGGGGAATAATTTGACTCGTTTCAAACTGATCTCTTTGTCTTTCTTCTAAGAAAGCCACAGAGCAGTGATCTTGATTTAAATAAAGTGATTAAAGAAGCTGCTATGATCTTAGGGATGAAAGGTTGCCACTTCAGTTCAGCAAATTATACATCTACACGTTAAAATCGAAACATGTCAACCAATGGCTGCATACTTGGCAGGGAAATTTCTAGTAGCATGCCCACGTTTTGTTCTGTATCCTTCCCTCATTAAGCAGCGAGATGAAACACAACTTAGCAAATATCCCTATGGCCTACAACCGGGAAGGGAAGTAACATGTAGGGTGAAAGAAGCCCATTAAGATCCAATCTTGCCAAAGCATAATGCGGCTCTAAAACCAATAATAGGAAGTTTAAGAAATTTCAAAGGTGAAGTGTTTCATTGAATTTGATGAAGCTGACTTACATAAACTATTTCCAAAATTTTAGTGAGTCATAAACATGGTAAGAGGCAGTTAAAGATTTCATGGCAGTTACAGATTTGGTGATAGACCTAATTTTAGAAATTATTTACATGGCATTAGATGCAAAGCAAGGAAAGGCCTGCGCTTCCCACAGACCATGTTATTCCCATCACATCAGTGACATTCGGATTTCAGAAGTACCAGGACCTACTGGCACTGCGACTGAGATCAGTCAGTACTAGATGGGGCCACAAGTCTTATTGATCCCAGGAACTGACAATTCTTTTTTGTTTTAGGATTGAACATTTTGTGAGGCTTTTATTTTAGCCTCACTACTAAGAATAGAAGGGAGATCATAGATTTGATGTACCATGCTAATTTCAGATCCACACCAAAATACATGAGCTGACAATCCTCAAAATAGCCATTTCCCTATGTCACATTCTTCCACTCCCCACTGCCTTCTTACTTCACTTTCAGTTGTTCTAGTTGTGCCAGGTTCTCTCCCACCTCCAGACTTGCAGTCATCCTGTTCTCTTTTCCAGACAACTCTCTTTTTCTCAAGAAGGATTTCTACCATTCTTCTCTCATCATTCAGCCTCCCTTTACTTTGGGTATCAGATCCCACCTTTCCTTCTCCACTCAGAGTTCACAGAGTTCACCGGCTGCTCCTGTGTGTTCATCTATGGTCTTCAATAGACTGAGGAAGGGAGACCTCCTTGCCACCACTGCCACCACCACTCTAGTCTGGTTTCACCTGAGAGTCGAGACAGATCTAGGACCCAGACTCACTGCTGGGATATGGATCTCAGGCAGAGTTTGCTGGAGTTAAAGATTCCCCTTGAAAGTCTACAGCCCTGCCCAGGCTCTGGAGATTCACTGGACACAGCAACAATGTGAGCATTAGGGTTGGGAAATCCCAGGCATCTACTCATTTCTTATAGAGTTTGGAGCTTCTATAAATTATCTTGAAAATATGATGCCTTAGAAAAAAGGAGTCAGGGGGAAAGAGCACAGAGCAGAGAAACCAACTGAATGTGTGTGACAGAGACCTGACCTGACCAGACATTCTTAAAGGTTGTTTAATCCTCTACACTTTCCTCTTATGAGAATCAGTACTTCCTCTTTCCATTACTAAAAGAAACACTCTGGGTTTGATTTTCTGTTCCTGTAATCCTGAGTCATCACTATGATAAACCTTAATCTGTGTTCATCCCAGCCAGCTAACTGTTACCTATTCTAGAGGTATTGTTCTTAACTTCTATTGCCTGACTTTCCAGTTAAACTCAGGCTTTGCATCCCCTCCTAGCAGCTTGTCCTTCTCCAGGTTTTTTTAAATTTAGTACAAGGTCTAAGGGTTTCATCCCATAGATTGGACTCATAGTAATTCTCCTGTTTTCAGCCTTCCAAGCCCTGGTATTACAGGCGCACACCACCATGCACAGTCTCAGTTGCAGTCTCAGTGTGCACTAGAGACGGAGCTGGCACAGTACACTGGGGATCTAATCCCAGCTGCTGTAGTCTGCTGAGCTATCTGGCCAGCCCTCTCCTCACACTTTTACCACTGCCATTGTGCAGCACTCTACCAACTCATCTGCTCTGTGCCTGTCTTCCCACAGAAATGCAGGTCCTGCCCCTACTCCTCATGGATGGCAAACCTATGTCATGTGAGTTGTTTTTCTATTAAGATAAAAGATGTTACCATTTGAGTTGATTTTTCTAAGCTAAAATGTCGTATTTGGGTTTAATTGCAGTGCTGGCCCTTTCCAATAAGTAAGAGAGTTTTGGGTTGCAGTTTAGGCTCTTAAGCGTAAAAGGCTTCCGATCAAAGTCCTAGACATCCAACAACACACAGCATTCTCTGAAGGATGCCACTCTGTGACAAAGAAGTCGGAGTGGTAACACACACACACACAGAAGGGTGTGCTCTCTGGTATAGGAAGGGAAATTGTCTGGGACCAAAGAATGGAATCGTAGAAAGGTAGGTCTCAGTTCACTAAACACTGCCTTTGTTGCTTTTGTCACTGCTAAGACAAACTACTAGACACCCACCAGGTAAAGGAGAGAAGGTTTATTTTGGCTTACAGTCCATAGTTTCCTAGCTTCATTGTAAAGTGGCATGGAAGAGGGGCATAGAAGAGGGGTATGGCAGAGAGAAACAGTCCATGGTAGAGCAGAGCAGGCAGGAAGCTGCAAGCCTCTATCTCCCTGTTATCCCATCCAGGGCACAAGAGTTTTGGGTGGTGCCAACCATACCCAGGGTGGGGCATCTCGTTATCCATACCCAGGACTATGCTAAACCAACCAGTGGATCAATGCAATCATCACATCTCTTATCTATCTCTACCTATCCTTAAGATATATTCACATGCCCTGTATCCAGCCACCTCCAAAAGGCTCCCCCTATAGACACATGGAAATGTGGGGGGCCATTCAAATTGAAGCCATAACAAACATGAACATATAGAACAACAAAAACTTTCAATGTAAAAGGAAAATTCCCGTCCCCAATTCCTGTTCACACATGCGACATAACAAGGTCTTACTTAGCATTAATGAAGACAGTAAATGTCCTTTGACTGGTATCTGATTATGTTGAGTAAAGTTCTTCTAAGTGTGGTTTTTAAATTCTATTTTATGATTCTACAAAGAAAAGATCATAGAGAGCTAGAGATTTCTAGAATCAAACACAAGATAAGCTACAAAGTTAAAAAAAACAATAAAATACACAAAAACAAAACGACTTCCATTCTCCAAGAGATTCAAGGAAGAACAGTGGGCTTACTTTTCATCTGGACCAATGGCAGCACCTCCATCTTTCTTTGTCTTAATGTTTCTGCCTTCTGAACCCTTCTATGAGTGCCTGAGGTTAATATAAGTTTTAAGAGCTGATAGCCCCACCAAACTATTCTGTGACCCTCCTCAGCATGGCCCATCAGAATAGACACCACGTGGACTTTACTCTCTAACCCTTGGCCCTTAGCAAGACTGACACTAAAAATCTCACCTGGGCTCTCCAGAGCTCATCCCGCTCCTGTGCCACTCGCCAGTGGGTGTCGCCCATCATGGCAATGAACAGGTTGAGCATGAGCAGTGTGGCAATGATAGCGAAGGAGGCGTAGGTGACACTGTACATGAAGGGCAGGTCCACGTCGTAGTTGGCAGGGCCATCGATGATGGTGAGGAAGAGCTCAAAGGTGCTGAACAGTGCTGTGGGGTAGTCAGAGAACTCCCCCAGACTCGACGGGTCCTCTGTCTGGAAGATGATAAAGAATGCTGCTCCGCCCAGGAAAAAGGCATGGAGATGAGGAAAGAAATATCACCGTAAGCATGGGCCTAGTTGGCATTCTTTCTACTTGGTATGCAGCCTCTCTTTCCTTCCCTTCCTCTCTTCCTCCCTTACCCAATCTCCCTTCTTCCCTCCCTTTTTGTCCTCTCTCCTTTGTCCTCTCTCCTCTCTCCCATCTACTCTCTTCTCTCTCTCCCTGTCTCTGTCTTTTTCTCTCTCTCTTTGCATTTACACATATCTACATAATTGCACATCCAGAAATAGGGTTACTTGTGGAACCAACACTAAGGTGTCTTATGACTAATTTGATTATGATGGGTCATAGAAGTTAACATTCAGCCATTTATGAAAAATATTATGTGTGTACACGTATATGCATACGGAGTCACCTAACAGGTTCTCACAAATTTTTGAAGGATAAATTATTAGAAGTATGCATGGAACCTCCAAAGCTTTTAAAGACTAGAGCACACGTAAAGGGTCAAAGAGTAGGACCTTCATGGATAATTGCACTGCTGAATTCCACCTATCTGTTGAAAGGAGCAGTTAATATTTAATTTTTTTCTCTCTCCTTTTTACTTAATTTTGACCAATGTTGCATGCTTATACCTGGTAGTACGAACAACTTCTTTGACGACAACAATATGTGATATAACAACAATTGTTGAATTCTTGTCATTTTGTTTAATGAAATTCTGTATGGTTTCTAATATTTTTCTTCACTATTTTCTAATTCTTTTTAAAAAATAAAAAAGATGAAAAATTAGTAAACATATATATTGAGCAAAAAAGAAGAATAGGATCATCTTGGTCTTGATGACCTGTAGATACCCATTCCTCAGTCTGAGATTTCCCAGGTGCTCCTGGACCACTATCATCCCGGATAAGTCTCCCTTGCTCAACTCAGTGTGTGGCCTACTAGATGTTCATTGTTACTCTGGAAACTAAGGACATTGCCAGCCCCTTCCCAGGGCTTCTTTTCATGGAGAGCTGAAATATCAATGATGAGATTTTAAGAGTAGAAATAGGGTCTACTGTACACAACTGCTTCCTTGTTTATGAAAACATTAAGGACAGTGATCAAGAAGTGATTGCTGAGGGAAGTACAAGTACAAGACAAACACAGGCAACTACGCTGGTATCTGTGCTCTATTTTGTAGTCTGTACAGGAAAAATTGGAGAACAAGACAGGAAGAAGGCACCGGGGCTCAGGGGAGTGGAATGTTCCAGAAAAATGACTACAGTTTTACCCTTCCATGCATTAGATCTGACACTGATTAGGGAGATTTCTGGCGATAGTGTAACAAATCATGGTCTCCTAGAATCAAAAGCATCGCCCAAGCTCACGCCTGGTCAGTGAGCGGCTTCACACACTGGGGACCGAGTGACAGTCGCTGCCACTGTTCACCTCCCAGAATACTACTCTGTTCTTCTACATCCTCTCAATGCATCCTTCGTCTTTCTCCTTGCCCCATTCTGTGTTCCTCTTTCTTTTGCTGTCTACCACTCTACTGTGCCTTGGGTGAGTCCCTAACTGTCCCAGCTGTTTTGGTCTCTCTTGTTTTCTTGTCATGCTCAAACTCTTCAAATTCTTTTTCTGTACATGTTTTCCCTAATACTTTCATTTTTTCTTCTGTTTTCAATGAGCACATGTAGAAAGAAAGAAGATTCTATATTATTAGCTTTGGTAAGCTTCTTCTGAACTATAAATGGAAGAGAACCAGAGTAACAAAACACTAAATGGCTCTTGTTTGACCACCTAATTTTGTAACCTACACAACTGGCCAGCGTTTCTAGTTTACTATCTGTCTCCCAACTCTTCATCTCTATCTCTCCACTGAAGGTCTTCAGGGAGAGTCTAGTCAGGAAATGTGATTTATTCAGAAGATGCAAGGCTATTTTCTAGGCCAAACTCGCTGGTCCAGAGCCCAGGGATGATTCTTTTCAAACAGGAAACAACTACAAAACAGTGCAGATAAGAACTGAGAGCAATACTATGAATAAGCCTTCCTAAGGCTTGGACCAATGTCCTGGATGAATTCACAGTGCTCTTACCTGAGGCAAATCCCAGGATGACGATGGCCATCAGCCAGCAGAAACGCAATAGGTCCCCAAAAATCATCTACAGAGCACAGGAAGGGAAGAAGGATGGACCACTACTCTCTCCACAGTCTGAGCAGCTAGGCTGACAGATCAGGAGGTCCTCGTAGTCCCACCAGCTCCATTCTGAGCAGCACCCCCTCTTTACCCTTGCCACCATGCCCCACATGGGAAGTGCAGGGGCTGATCAGAAGGACGGGAAAGCACGCACCTTCTGGATCATGATGGTGAAGGGGCCCAGCATCTGGAATCCTCGAGCAAAGTACATGACGCTGCACCAGCCCAGCACCAGGGCCAAGGACAGGGGCACCACCTCCCCATTCATACTGGTGAGCCGCATCGCCATGGTCACAAGCACAAGGAAGGCATAGCTGATGCTGGGGAAGCAGGGAGTGCAGAGTGAGAGGGGGCCGGGAACAGCCTAGGTCCTCTGGGGCAGAGTGCGGACTTGAGTGGTTCCCATAGGCTGGACTTGGGCTTAACACCTGAAACACACATCCAGCCCTGGACACAAGCCTAGGGAGAGAAATCCTGCAGTGAGGCTACTGACCTCCAGATGCCTGAGAAGAGCTGGGTGTGTCGGAAGGAGGAGACACTCACATGATGATGTGGAATGGACCCCCAAGGACGGTCTGTCCAAAGTAGCGAGACGCACCGACTCTGAAAATGTCTGGGATCTGGGGAGAGGCCAGTGATACACAGAGACAATGTGGACTGCACCGCCTTTGAAGTCCTCCCGTGACGGCCTCAGCCTGGAGCCCTGCTCTCACCTCTGTGAGCAGGATGATCACAGCCCCAGCGACGGACACCAACTCTCCTGCCAGCCGGATATAATCCTGGTAAGTGACATAGGCTTCCTACGGAAGGAAAATCAGGAAAGGAGTCTTTCTGGTGGATGAAGAGTGAAATCCCGTGGTCTGAAGCTGTCAACGTTTGTGCAAAACAGGGACACCCCCACACACACACACTCCCAGCCAGCGTCATTCCCATCGCCCACATTGCAGTGGTCACTGTTCTACCTCTGATAACAGATTGAGTCTATGTGACCAAGGTTTGATTAAAGTTAGATGTGAAGCCTGTCCAGCGACGTCACTTCCGCTTTGTGGGCGGTGGGAATTAATTGACCGGTGTGCGTGTGCTGAGCAGGGAGCACACTGCAGAGCACCAAGCTAAGGAGGCCCAGTGAAGAAGGTTAAAGCGCCCTCAGGGACCAGCAAGGAGCTGGCAGATGATGATGTGAAGCTCCACTTTACAGAGACACTGGGGGGAGTGCAGTGTTCAGACTTCCCCTTCGTGGCTGCCCTGCCCAGCCGCTCCACGCCTTTCAGGGATCGAGTAAGACGGAGTCGTCCCCTGCACATGCGCACCAGTGAGGGAGGGATGCTGTCAAGCACCTCAAGTTTTGCCTCAGCTCTGCTGGGCTATGAGTGCCCCGAAGGAGCTGCGTGCAGCCTTGAGCTGTTGGGCTCCCTCCCCAAACCTGGCTCAAGGATGTGGGGTCTCCTGAGAGCTCCTCTCCCTGCTGCTCTGCTTGATCAGGTCTTGAACCCTTTAGGCAGCATTTATTTCACTTTAAAAAATAAATTACTCTCTCTGGAAAACAACAAAATATCGTGTGTGTGAAAAATTTGCCATAAAAATGTCGAATAAGGCATTTTGCATAAATTGGGGTTTGTTGTGATTTTAAGGAGAACTCTAATGTTTCACATTGATATATTGCATTGCTCGTAGTTTAGAAAAGATACCCTTGGTATAATTTTTTTAAAAAATTATGTAATTTAAAAATGTAAGGTGGCACTCAATTTCATTGATTTTCTTTTTTTTTTTTTTTTTTTTTTTATGGGACCAGGGTTCAAATTCACAATCTTGCACCACTTGCCAGGCAGACACTTGCGCCCCTGAGTTATCTCCCCGGCCTATGATTGCTTTTTTGATATTCTGAAAGTTATAATAATGACTGTGCTTTAACGAACCACCCTGACATGCCTGGAATTAAACACTGAACCCACATAGATAATGAATTTTTAGAATTGCATTGTTTGGGGTAAAGTAGTGGATGTTACTCTGTTGGAATCAAGAGACTAGTCCATAGCTCTCTAGAGTGGTAGCTCTTCATCAAAGGTTTGGCAACCATGAATCCAGTCAGCTGTATGGATTAAAGAAAGGAAATGATGGGCGTTGTTTGTTTGCAAGTCTCATTTCTGCAGCCTTGTGACTCTCTCTCTCTCTCTCTCTCTCTCTCTCTCTCTCTCTCTCTCTGTATTTTCTCTCAATTTATGGGCCTACATCCTTCAGGCAAACTGTGGGGGATTAACGCCCAGTGGTCAGCATGGTGCTGGATGTGGGAGGCCTGGCTGGGGACCATTGCCCGCAGTAGAAGAGGCAGAACCAGAGAAGAGACAGAGGCTGTGGTGAGCAGGCGAAGCAGTTAGGAAAGCTGTAGACGCCGTTAGGAAGCTGTCAGGGAGCTGCCGCTTCTCTTGGGCTGCTCCGCTGGAGGACCTTCTTGTGCTGGTTTTCTTGATGAACCTGGCTGGTCTCATCAGAGCAGGAGCTCAGCACCTCACTGCTGAGGGTGGCTGTGCTTCCCGTTGGGGGAGCTCTGGTTCTCACTTTGAGCATTGCTTCCTGGCTCTTGGAAGGGAGGGTGGTGCACAGCTCAGTCCCTTGAGGAAGCTTGTCACGTCAGCCTTCCCAGTGGGAATTCGGCTTTCCTCATCATTAGAGGAGCTCCAGCCCTCACTGCTACTGAGTATGGTGGTGTTACTTTTCAGGGGAGCTCTGGTTCTTACATGAAGCATCACTTTCTGGCTCCAATGCAGACGCCTCAGCCTGCTGGCACAGATCCTTCCTCCGGCATGGTTTTCTAGCTTCCACCACTGACGTTTAGGCCTTCCCAGTGCAGATCCAGGAAACAGGCCTCTGTGAGACTTTGCCATGGGCTCTAGGCCTCCCATTGGACTTGTGGGAGGCACTGTTATGAGCTCTAGGTCTTCAGCTGGACTCACGCAGGAAATCATCGTGGAACCCAGGCCCTCAGCTGGATTCTTTGGTATTTAGTATGCGGACAGATGACTCTTTCGCTGACTGTTATAAATAATCTTATTAAGTATGTGACCTGTATCGTATCCCCTTACAAAATCCCAAACTATGACGCAAGCCCCTCTTCTAATCCATTCCCCCACCAAACTTCTGGACTGATCTTCTGACATGCCTATCACCCTACACCTGCTCAAGCCTGCTGTGGGGTAGATCAGATTGGTTGTTTATACTGCTAAAACAGCTCTGTAGACCGGGCTTCCTCGGAAGTTTTCTTGGCTTCCCGGAGGAGCTTCAACCCTGGTGTAAGCTCAATCAACACCTTGTCCTTTTTCTTACTATGGGGAAAAGATCATGCTGGTGACCAGCAAATTTATGCTGAAATATCTATTTATATGCTCATTTAATGTAAAGGGTCTATAAATTCTGAAGCCAGGTCCCTATCTACCTCTTGTGTTACTCTAACACCCATTTTGAATTTCTAACACCTAGAGTCAATGGTAATAACTTTTTCTCTGCTAAATTAATGCATTGATGAGATTTTTCTAGGAAAGAGGCAAAGAAGAGCTTGAGGGATTTTATTCCTAGAATACAAAAATGACGTGTGATGGTGGAAGAGGAATGCCCTGACGCCAGAGATCTAAGTGACCAGGGTGTCAGGTACAGAGCTAGAAAATTTGAGCTCAACAGACCAGGTAGTTCTCAATCCTGACAAGCGTTCATCGCTCAAAGACTTCTCAGACAGTAAGACACTCAGACATCCTGATTCCTAGGCCAGATTATTTACACAGAAGCATCTCCTTTTTTATCAGTTCCCCAGGGTCTTTGCAAGTGGTTTTGTTTAAAATCCACAGATTCTGTAAGAGGTAAGATCTGTCTGAGGTCAAACGGCTATTTCATTTCAGGATTAGTTAGGACTGAAGTCTGAGTCACTTGGGCCTTGGACTTTGAACCTTCCAGCCAGCAGGGATATGAAGGGAGCTAGTACCCTAGTGCGGTTGTTCTGCTTAACCCAGGTAGGGATGGAATAGAGGAGCACGGTAATTGTAGTGAATAGAGTTCTTGGAAGATTCTAGAGAAGCACTGCTTTTATGACTGAATGATGGCTCACTTGACAGTTAATAAAGTGTCTCCAAACTTGGATAAACCCCATGCTTACCAGGGTCAGGCTGGAAGGTCTTTGTGCTGCCTCGTGTAAAAGGGGAGTTTGTTTTTCCTCATTTCAGGCATTCTAAAATGTTGCTACCAAGCTGTTCTTAAAACTCCACTTAGTGGCGAATAACAGAGCTCTCTGGTGTCCTATATGGGGCCAGTAATTTGCAGAGGAAAACCCTAGAATTTCCCAAAGTCCAGTGCCTCCAGGTTTACAGATCTATCTGGCTATTGAAGAGTTCACTTATCTAAGCAATAGCTCCACAGGTTACCAGAGTGACAGCAGCACCCATTAAGTCCAGATGCTGTATTTGTCTGTTTTTATATTTCTAAGACTTTTAAGTAATAAAATAGTAAGAAAAAAGAGAACTCCCTGTTGGTAAACAAATTGGTTAAAATCTTTCAAATCATGGTAAAGTTTGGAAGCCTCTGATCTAACCCTAAACTGACTGAAGCAAGAGGCTCACAGATTCCCCCTAAACTTAGAGCCAAGCATCATGGGACAGGGCCACAAAGCAGGATCCTTTCAGTGATGTTTGTTGCCATCTAAACCCCTTTTTAAAATTTATATATTTAGTACAGGCTCTACAGGGTCTCACCACACAGATTGGACTCATAGTGATTCTCCTGTTTTCAGCCTCCTAAGCGCTGGCATGACAGGTATGTACCACCATGCCCAGTCTCAATCACCATCTCAGCATGCCCTGGGGTTGGGGCCAGAAGGGCACCCTGGGGATCAAAGCCCGGCCGCTGCACTCTGCCTAAGCAGGCACTCTAGTCCAATGAGCTATTGGGCTGGCCCTTCACCTGATCCTCTTGCAGCTTTATTCTTCAATCTTTACTCCCTCTCCTCCTCCAAGAAGAATATATAAGTCAAAAATCTCCTATGTGGGCCAAAGAGGCTTTCCTTTAAGCAAAAATAAAGTGGGAAAATGGTAAGGAAGGAGACAGTCATGAGACAGACAGACAGACAGACAGACAGACAGACAGACAGACAGGCAGAGGTAGAGGCAGAGGCAGAGGCAGAGGCAGGGAGATGCCTAAGGACCCCTGGATGTAGTCATGCTTCCCTTTGTCCTGCGATGGTGAAGCTATGGCACTTGTGCCACAGTCAGCTGCTTGTATCAGTGCAAGTGCTAGAAAGTTCGCCACCACTAAGGTAAGGTGGGGGGGGAATCTCTTAGACATTAGCTGACTGTGTACGCCAAAGGAACAAGTGTGTACACAACCATTCCTGTCTCCGAAAGAAAGTGACGTACAGAAGGAGACGCATGCTCATGAACTGCTGAGCACCCTCCAAGCCTTAGGCCGGAACACGCCGTAAGCTGTAGGCACACAAAGTCTCCAAGGAAGTAGGAGACAAAGGAATGCTGGGAAGGAACCCAGCTGAGGAAATACAGCCAGATCAGTTGGGGAAACCCAGACATCCTTAATGATTTTATGTATGCACTTTTCTCCATTTCTAGTCACTGTTTGTCCTAGTTGGCCATCTCCTCAATGTCCTTAGGTGGTCTCCACACCACCTCCACACACAGACTTATATGTAGGAATATAGCTTCAGCAAAGCACCCCGGGTCTGCCCCAGCACACTCACACCCTGGGTAGTCAGCACCGCTTGTTAGCCAGAATTGTACTTTAGCAAATTCTCTCTGTCTCTGTGTCTCTGTCTCTGTCTTTCTGTCCCTGTGTCTTTCTGTCTCTGTCTCTGTCTGTCTGTCTGTCTCCCTCCCTCCTTCCCTCCCACCCTCCTCTTCCTCTTCCTTCTCTCTCTCTCTCTCTCTCTCTCTCTCTCTCTCTCTCCCCCCCTCTGTCTCTCTTTCTCTCTGAAACAACTTTGACAGCTGAACATGGGGTGTTTTAGAGTTAAGGTTTCCTCCCGTGAGACAAACTTGCTCCACCCTTGCACAGTCAACATCTACGTACTCTGTGCTGCTCACGTGATAGAGCACAGACACACACATCTGTGCAGGAGAAGAGAGGAAGCACTAGGATTACAGGTTTCTCTGTGGTTAGCACAGTGCACCTAGACTTCCGGGGCCAGCATAGCTTGTGGTACCAGAGATCGCACCCGGGTCCTTGTGCTTGCCATGCAGGTCCTTCCTTAGACCACTGAGCTATCTCCCCAGCCCCTCATTTGCTTCTTCCTCTTTTTTCATTTACTTCTTAACTGTAGAAAATCTACCTTGGCCTTTCTATCCTACTTCCCCTTTCCACCCCAAGCTGAGTTACTCCTATTACTCATCCACCCTATGAAGAGAACGCATCCTCAGGAATCCAGCTCTTGCTTGTTTTGTGAAGTGCTTCCCTCGTCTTTTCCTTTCTCTCCTTACATCTTGTATTGTCTTTTAGATACTTTTCACCACACAAGGACAAAAATTTTGGTAAGGCATGAATCCGCCGCGTAGTTATACTGGTTAAGTTCATATGTTCAAAGGTATTCGAAAGTTTATTCTGATCATAGCAATCCTCCTGTCTGAGCCTCCTCAGTGTTCGGATTGCAGGTGTATGCCACCACAGCCAGTATTGGGGGCTGGCATGGTACACTCTGGGTTCTGAGGTTGGCATGGCATGCAGTACCAGGGATCGAACCCTGGCCCTTGTGCCTCCCAGGCAGGTGCTTAGTCAGCTGAGCCATTTCCCAACCTCTGTTCTGTTATAGATAAAAGAGGACCTGCTTTCATCAAGAATAGAGCCTCATATCTACTACACGCCTCTGACTAGCCATGCTTATCTCGTCAGGTCTGCAGGCCCACGACAGTAAGGTATTAGCCATCAATTAAGGTTCCTATGGCCAGCCCAAGCACCCTGCTATGAGGTTTCCAAGTGGTAGGAAGATGAGTCATTGTTGCCAAAAGCCTCATGATCTCGGGCCTGAAGTGCCGTCTGTGCTGCCCTCATGCACCAGGTATGGACCAGGAGCAGGACCTCCCTCTCCTAGAACACTAAGGGTTTCCTTGGACAATCACTGTGAGCAGCTGCTCATCTTTGTAAGTTGTAAGACATGGCGCAAACACGCATGGCTACTGATAACCACGCACTCTACTATAATTTCTGCGGGAACATCCCATAGCTCCCTGGATAGACGCAATTCTGCTGACTGACTTCTGTCTCTCGCCCCCTTAGCTCCAGTCTAGGTCCTCACCTGGAGACCAAGGATCTGCACTTCCGCAGCCCCTGTGTGGGCTGCCTCTGTTCTGCAGCACCATGATGCCATGGTGCTATTCTGTTCCAAAAGGAA
>PVKN010011051.1:0-22040 GCA_004027915.1 Capromys pilorides
ATGCAGTAGAATTTCTTGCTTGATAAAGTCATGCTCATGTTTAAATTTTGATATTTTATTTCCAAAGCAGTATTTGATAGAAAATAATAAATGCTTTCTTAAAGTGTAATTTCTTCTTCTAATACCAAAACCTGAACCAACTAATAATGATAAAGTATTACTTCAAATCACTTAGAAAATCTAGATGATATTTCCACTGCTTTGGCTTAAATCTTATTTCATTAAAAATTAAAACTAATTATTATGCTCAACATCTTATTGAAAGATCCCAACTTTCATAAATAAACATTGCCAAATTTTAATGAACTTTCTTAAATTAGCAAAGAAGAAGCATATGTCTAAATTTGTGGCAGTAAAAACTTGTTTACCATGTCAGCAAGTAAAATTCAAATAGTTAATATGGGCAGCTTTAGGAAATGATCAAAATTTTGTACAGTTAGCATTATACAAAATGAATGATGCAAAACGTAAAGCCAGGAGTGGTTATCAGAATATATACTGGTAGCACACTTTTTTTTTTTTTAAACGCTCCATGAAGCATCTATTTAGGAAAGACCTAGACTTAGAAATAATAAAAATGCAGAGACTATTCAAAGACTGGATTTTTAAAATGTAATCTTTCCTGGAAAAAAAAAAAAAGGTGGTGCAAAATGTCAGTGATTGAATGTATTTTTAACATTTGAACACAGCATGTCACAATAAAACAAATGTCAGCCATCTGACTTGGGCAGCACTTCACAAGTTGATGACTCTCAGGAGAGGACACAGGACTGAGGTTGCTAGAGGTACAGTGCTCTGTTCTCTGGGCCTTTGGCCTTCGCCTTTTCATGTCTCTCTTTACTCCGTAGGTGGTCTGATGGGTGGAGACCTCACATCCGGTGCAGGCACCAGCGCAGGTAAGTGCAGACCTCTGATACAGTGGGCATCATTATCCAGAGCTCCACTGGGTGGTTTCCGGGAAGTAGTCTTTTGTGAAAAATAAAATGGAGAGGTCTTTGACAGGCATGGAATGGTGGCCCCAAGAATTTCTAAAGCACTTTTTGATGCTGGAGTAGTAAAAAAAAATAACTTAAAAGAAAACTATTTATTAACTAGAACTTTCCTTAATGAAACTTCAGCTGGGCAACAGAGAACTGAGTCTAATCATACCAACTTCGTGCCGAGTTCCATGCCTAGAAATGACTGTCTTTACCAAGACATTCTGTGTTCTCGAATTTGGCATTAAATATGCATCATTTGCCAAAGGAGCACTGAAGTTCTATGCAATTCTAAAAAAGAACATAAATGAAAGGAGGAAGAAAAAATGCAACCATTTAACAACACTGGCAATTAAACTCCATTGAGCAGTAAAATGACATCTCGGAGAGCATCAATATAATATAACCCATCAAAACACTTAAAGATATCTCGGCTGGTAAATGCTTCTGACACCATTATCAATTGGTCATAGACATTTCCAAGGATTCCATATTAATTCATAATACTGCAAATATTCAGATATTGATGTCATTTTCTACACAGGGGAAAGATAGAACAATACTTTTAACTGCCAACTGTAGCTCATTATTGGCATAACAAGTAACCATGGTAATTTCTGCAGCTGGAACATGCTATACATTTAAAGTAGCTGGAGGCAGACATGAATGACACAAGATTATGTTTGAAATGTCAAAAAAATCAAGTTTATTGACATATCTATGGACAGCCTAATTAAAAAAGTTTCAAGGCCAAATATAATAGCCTGCTAATTGCAAGAAAAGAAAAAATTGGCATACAATCAACAATTTTTTAATTATGCATTTTGTTGATATAGAGTCTTGCTACACAGTTCAGACCTGTAGTGATCCTCCTGTGTCAGCTTCCCCAGCACTGGAATTACAGGTGTGCACTACCACATCTGGTTTCAAGACCTACACAGTATGGGCCAACGCAGCATGTGGTACCAGGCATCAAACCTGGGTCCTCATACTTACCAGGCAGGCACTTAGATAATCAACCTATCTCCCCAACCCCAAAATGTTTATGAATGTAATCATTTGGAGGTAGTGTTTCTCTCCTCTGAATGTTGGTTCTTCACTAAATCAGTGAAATAGGAAGAAAAAGTATTAGAAATATACAATGTGTTAGCAAACAAGGCCAGCATCTTCAGAAAAATAGGTAGAGTCAAACTAGTACAGAAGGGGGCCCAGGAGATAGCTCAGGGCACAAGTGCCTGCCCAGCAAGTGCAAGGTCCTGAGTTTGATCCCCAGTTCTGAAAAAAAAAAAAAGGAAAACTAGTACACAAACACAAATATAATATTTTCTTGACATTGAAATGAAATCTTTATTTCTTCCTCTCCCAAAACTACTATGTGGTTTGTAAGGTCAACAGAGAATGAGATCAAATCCAGACCAAGGATTCTGGGATTAAAAATCTCTGCCAAGCACTATGGTTAGAGACAACAACTGGGACTAAGAATGGAGTGGTCAGAAAGACCAATACATATTATGAAGAAACTTGTTTAGATGCTGTGATGTTTTACCTGATATTTCTCTGCTTAGCTAGTTTGCTTACTATGCTAGGAATGGCCAATAGTGAAGATGAAAGTTAGTAAAGTTGTAAAACATGTGGGTTACTTAGCTTTTTTAGAAATGGTCTCTTGTTACTGCTTCAAAGGTGAGAATGCTTTAGAATTCTATATTGCAGCTACAAAGTATTTGGATGTTCGCTTCTGCCATCATTGTCAGTTCCCTGACAGCCTGCTATGTTCAGTGGTCCTCCAGGGAGGCAGAAGGCAATCTTGTAAGCATAGAAGCTTGCCACATATAGGCTATAGAATCGCTAAACCAACACGATTTTAAGAGTTGCACAAATGCTGACGCTAAGTTAGACCTCTGGCATAAGCACAACACTCTTCTATTCAAAAATAGAAGGAAATGTATTACTCTGAAAAAAATAGAAGGGAACAAAGACCCTCAGTTGAGCATTCTTCATGATAATAAATAGTAGTGTGATTGTAGCTTAGAGACATAGGCATATTTTTTTGTATTTTCTATTTCAAGCTCTAATGAGCACCTGTTCCACATGCCACTGCCCTTGAGCTTGGCCGTCACATCCTACCATGAGTTCGGCTGTGCTCCCCTTCTGTCTCGTGCCAGCCAGTGTCACATGTCTGAAGCTGGATATAAGTGTGCTGATGTCACAGTCACACAGCACCGGGGAAAAACGAGGCCAGCCAGCATGTCTCTTCATTGTCAAAATTAAAACTGATGCTCTCTGGCCAAAAGAGACCTTCCACATTTTGAGTATTATGATGGAAATTCAAGGTCTCACAGAGAGCCATAACCTCTGAGGCCAGGGGTCAAGATTTGCAATGGAATTAAATCCTTCTGGGCCTCTGTAGTGGTTCTCAAATCAAATCAAGACATTGCAACTTATGAGGGAAGTGCTTTGAGCACTTCCAGTGTGCCTGTGAACACCAGACCACGAAGACGTAAGCCTTGTCCTTTCCAGCTCCGTCCCTCCGCTCATCACCAGGGCCCAGGGCCGTGCTCTCCTCACCCCAGTCATCAGTGCTTTCCAGGTCCCAGCCACCCTGTCTCCAGTGCATTTCCCGGATGTTCCCCTTTCTCTCCAGCCTCTTGCGGCATCTAGCACCTTCACGGTCTTCTCCTGGCTGCACTTTGTCACTCACCACAGACTCCCTATGAAGACAAACTTTTCTGAAAGCTTTACACTAATGGAAGGACATTCATTGGTCACATGTTCACTGTCTGGCAACAACCAAGCTCACCTCTGTGCTCATCTGTAGCCTCCAGTCGCCTTCTTTTCTGCCACCAAGAACCCTGTAGTCTCATTCCGTGAATAGCAAACATTTACATCACTCTTAACACGTGCTTTATTTAAAAAAATATTTATTTTCATAGCAACGCTTTGTAGATGTCCACATTATGTTCTTTCTCTAGCTCGGTAAACTGAAACATGGGATGCTAAGACTTTTCCCAAGGTGGAACCCGGGCAGTCTGTGCTCATAAGGACTTCACGCTTTGCAGACAGAGCCGAGGCTGTAACACCCACCTGCACACTCTGTGCTCTCTCCCGTACCCTATTCCTGCTACAGGGGGCCATTTGTCATTGCTTCCTATCCAGTCTGGCACTCTCTCTTCCTACACTGACACTGAGTACCTTCTGACACCATAGTAGAGTGTCTCTGTGCACCCATCCTGGACATTGACTGCTCTCTGGGGATGAACAGAAACTTCGTCCTCTCAGCTCCACACATAAGAGTTAGCGGGCAAGTGACACCCAGGAAGTCTTTGTCAGCTGCATCAGACAGTGATTGCGTAAGGATAGCATTTTAGTATGGTTGATGTAAAGTGAGAAAAGCAGTTCAAAGAAAACATGTAATCTTAAATGCAAAAGGATAGACTCCTTAATAAGGAATCGCAAAAATAATCCATCCTCTTCTACCGTAAAGAATGAAGGTTGAACTGCTTGATTGACTGACTGAGTACCGCTGGGCAGCGCAGCAAGGTTTTGGTCACTTCTCTCATGTTAGTAGAAAATGTAGAGAGGACCAGTGTGGTAAGAAGAGAGGTGGGGCTGGGCTGGCTCCACAGAGCACCCCAGATCACCTCTTAAGACTAAACCTACATCACTTAAGTTGAAGTGATTTCAAAGATGAAGGCAGTGGTAATAAAGAAGTAACAGGATGGTTTGTTCTCTTGGTATGCAGGTCACATACAGCAAGTCATTAGAGGAACTTAGTAGTGGTGACCTTTCTAGGTTTTGGTTGACAGTTTTTCTTCTAGCACTTAATCTTCTCTCAGCAGTCAAATGAAAAACAACTGCTTTTATAATTATGCTCAGTCACTTCTCTACATGGTAGCTTTGGACATGCTAATCTAGGAGCTGAGGAGATAGCTCAGTAGAATAAGTGTTTGCCGGGCAAGCTCAAGGGTCTGAGTTCAAGCCCCAGTTCTGCCAAAACAAAAAAAGATTTAATGGATATAATCAATGCCCCTCTGCCTTCTGACACCCTCTGGTTTCACCCTGATGGGATGGTTCCTCCTACTGCCTCAAAAGAAGTGGTGTGCTCAAGCATTTACTGATGAAAGATTGAGACTTTAAAAAAGAAAGAAAACCTGTAACAATCTGTTCAAAAATCATAAAGAAGTTCACTATCTACAGAGCTATTTGACAATGAGGCAAGAGAGATTTATGTATATTGGTTAATAATTTTAATTGGCATCTATTGTAAATTAGATATAATTTTATATAAAAAGAAATGAACAGCTGTTGCTTTATGTTGATTGTTAATTGTTTACTATTTTATGCATCTGGTTGTCAAGCATTGTCACTTCTGCAATGCTTAGTTCACGCTAGCTAAGTACATGAGCCGTGGTGGCAGCGGTGCACTGCCGTGGGTAGATACCAAGCAGCAAGGACAGCTATTTGCAGGCTCCGGCATCCAGCATGGAGCAGGAGCCTCCAGGGGGACCCCATAGCACCTGTGAGCTCAGTCCTCATCCTAGGGAGGAGGCACAAGTACCCTTCTAGTCCTTTCACATGCAATGTCTTAGGATCGCATAATCAAGACTTTGCACATCTTTCTTACAGTTCATTCAACATTGAAAACCAAGAGTCAGCATATTCCAATATAGAACCAAAATGGGAAGAGAAATTATACAATGCTTCATTTCTCTGTAGCAGGGCCACTGTTTTGCAAGTATTTTTTTGAGAACACTCATCAAATATTTCTGGATTGATTTTTGTATCAGCCACCAAAACTCACTGCATTTCCTACTCAGTGATTTAAAATATTGATGAGTTAAAAATTCAGTCTAAAAAGAGTGTCTTCTCTTTCAAGTCTGCATTTTTGTCATTTAACAAAACAAAAATTCAAACTGCAACATGCCAGAAATGGAGGACACTTTAATTTGTCTCAAATGAAACAAATTATTACCCTGAAGATATCAATGCATTACTTTTTAAAATGGTATTAAGCAGTGAATAGGAACAAAACCATGATAATAGCTGGGTACTATTTTGTAAATATTACTGTCAGCATGAATTGTTCTGGCAATAAAAAGTACTGAATTCATTCAAAATTTTACCTTAAAAGAATCAACCAAGAGGGCTGGCCAGAGAGCTCAGTAGATTGAAGTGCCTGCTTAGGCAGAGCACAGTGGCTGGGGTTCAATCCCTGGCATGCCATGTCAACCCTGCTCCTGGGCGCACGGAGATGGCAATTGAGACTGAGCGTGGTGGTGCACACCTGTAATCCCAGCACCTGGGAGGCTGAAAACAGGAGAATCATCACTACAAATCCAATCTACGTAGTGACACTCTGTAAAACCTGTCCTAAATACATAAAAGTAAAAAAAAAAAAAGAGAAAGAAATCATCCAAGACATCCAACATTGTTGCTTTATTATTATTATTGCCCATGAATAACAAAAATAGTTCTAACTCAAACCAAGATTACTAAGATGTATTAAAGGAAGCAGATGTTCTAATTGGATGATCAGCAGCATGTGACACACAGGCATGGCCCAGAGAATCTGTTCCCTTCCTGTCTAGGAAATCCAGCAAATGACAGATAAGATGATCATGACCCCAGTGCCCAGGAGCGGATGTCAGTGTGGGAAAGACAAAGACAGTGGAAATGACACAGAAAAGGTCAAGAGTTAGAATCTACTTTCAATGCCTTGCTTTTGAGTTAGTTCCTAAAGAGTTTGATTTTTCACAGGGAAAAAGAAAGTTCAAGCGAGTATTCAATCACCTTACAGACGCCGCTGTTTATCATAGATAGGAATGCCTGCCGCACTACATATTTTTGGTTTGTTTCTTCCATGTGAGGTCTCGCTGGCTCCCCAGGCTGGTCCGTAATCCCTGCACTGAAGTGGTCCCCGCAGCTCGGCTCTCTGGGTAGCTGGCGCGGCAGACGTGCGCCTCCCAGCCCTGCTCCTGTACTGCATTCTCATCACCTGTTTGCCAATCGTCCTCAGCAAAGGAATGTTAAAAAGTAGTCTCTTAGTTCATAGCCCAATGATTGACTGTAAAAACATGACTGACACTAGAAATTGAAGTATTTCATTCAAGCTTTTAACATTCACAAAATATGTTTTACATAACATTATTTTTCTCAAAAAAAAAAAAAACATTTTCCCTTTGTGTGTAATTGAATTCTGTCCTTATTTATTGGCATCGCTATAAAATTTTATTTGGAGATAACAGGAAAATTAAGCTTTCCTTGTCATCATCAGTCATGTGAAATTGTGTGTAAGTAGAGAGCAGCTCCTGCGGGCAGGGGGATGTGGATAAAAAGCCCCTCTTCAGAAAAGCAATTTTGTTCTTACCAGGGACTTTCTCACTTAGGACCTCAAGGCTCTAAGCCAACAGTATAATTTGCTGTTTTTAGATAAACTGGAACCAATTGCTCACATTTTGCAGTTAGACTTCAAGTGCATTTCAATTGAAATTCAATTCACAGAGTACGTAATGACACACTCTCCTATTTGGAAGATCTTTAGCTGCTTGAGACTAAAGAAAGCTAACTATCCTGTGCTGAAGCCTTGACACAAAGAGCAGCCACTTCAGCCACGTCCACTGGTGGCCCAGGCACCAGCCATGGGTTTCAGTCCCCTTCCCCAAATGCAGTAGTGAAGCAGCCACCCTCTCATGAGGCCCTGTGCCTCTCTTTGCACAACTTCTAGACTTTAGCATCCAATCACTGCTTCCTATGAGGGTGAACCGAGTCTGTCATATCTTACATGTGAGGGGAGGTACCAATAATATAGATTATGATAACGGTAAGAGGAAATCGAGTCCGTGATCAATTTGATTTCAAGCACGATAACTTTAATGCACATAGCAACTATGAAAAATAATCTTTAGTTAGCATTATTGAGCAACACAGTGAAAATTCTTAAGATCAAGGAGGAAAGTTTTTGCTCCTTGCTTTGGGAAGTCAATTGAGGAAAATACTCCAGCAACAGACATTCAGAATGATAAAGTAGGCGCGAGGCAAGTGTGTGATAGGCCAGTTATTTTAGAGTTGGCAGCATTGCCCTGGAAAAGTTGCTAAAGCCCCCTTGTTAGGATTGTTAGAATTAAACAAGATAATAAATACACAACATCCAACAGAGTCTCTGCCTGAGAGTAAGTAATGTTAGCTGTTGTTAGTTTGTAGTTATCTAAGTCTTGATTTTCTAGTCAAACTTGGTTTAACTTGGTACAGCCCCAGTAATATTAACATATTTAATATACCACAAATGCATACATATAGTGAATTTCACATATTTATTAGCTATACAGTGAATACACTGCTAGCACACTCATAGGCATAGAGAAGTGAAGACGGGACCCCTGTCATGGAGGAGAAAGCGGGCACGGCAATAAGTCTGGGTCAAGCCAAGTGTGGTGGTGCACATCTATAATCTCTGCCCTCAAGAGCTGACACAGGAGGGTTGCCACAAGTTGGAGGCCAGCCAGGACTGCATGGTGTGTTCAAGGCAAGCCTGAACTACATAGCAAAACCCTATCTCAAAAAAAGAGAAAATTCTGGGGCAGAACATAACAGCTGCACAGGGCCACACATTTCACTTTGATCACTCCAAACTTTTAATGCATTTGAAGCAGTTGTGTAAATGTTAAAACCACAAGTAATTGTTCTTCTTCTGTGACACTCTCTCTAATTTATACTGTCTCAATATTTTTGTTTATAATGTGACAGAGTGAGCAATTGTGTCAATAATGAAGACGCCCCCTCATCTTTAGCAAAGAGACAGGCCCAGTATCACAAGAAGTGAACAATTAAATGAGTCATAAATCTATCAGTCATTGTTAAGGGGGAATTTTTAAAGATAGTAAGGTTCAATATCACTTTGGTGGTACTGTCTGAAACTATCTCTGAAGTACATCACGATGACGCAGGAGGACGTTGGCGAAGGCCTTTCTGCCCTGGAAGTATCACACTGTCCAGATCATACTTCTAAATGGAGTCTCTGCCAGAGCAGGGGGTGGAAGCATGCTGGCTCTCTCACATCTGGCTCTCTCACATCTGGCTTCTGTCTGCTCCATGGAGCCTGCATCTTGGATTTCTGTCAGAGCTGTCTTTCTGGGATGATCTTGGTCCCTACCCAGAATTCGCTGAGCCTCAATTTCCCCACTCATCTCACCTGCCTGCACTGCTAGGTAATACCTGACTTACTGCACTATGGGGGGGCGGGCAGAAGAGACAGAGGTTTGCCGCCATGAGCCCCTTTATGAACTCTCAATCCATGGAGCGTTGGGGGACTCAGGAATGAGGAAGGTCCTTTGCTGCTGCTTTAGGACCCTGAGCTTATGCTGTGTGCTGTGTGTTCACAGCTCAGCACCTCGTCGACAGATACACTGCTAACTGTGCACAAGACCACGGATGCAAAGACACTCTCGAAACATCAGGGATGAGCGGGCTGCATGGGAAATCGGTGGAACCTGAGTCCCTCCTCAGACACGACCAAGCCCAAGAGACAGATCTCTTTCTAAAATGTCTGCTCCCCTCGCAAACTGGTACAACCAAGAGAAATCTTGGATTTGATGTACCTTGGGATATTTTTCTAAAATGATACAACAGAAGGTCCTGAGGTTCCACAGAAGTTTCTTCATAATCTAACGTTGTACCATTGTATATTTTTCACTAAGGGTCCCTAGAAGAAGTGCAAATTCAATGTGGTTGTAAAAATCCATAATCAGAAGTCTTTAGCAGGATAGGAATCAGAGATCTGATTTTCCCTTCTACTTTAGGCATGTTGAAATTGTCATCATTCCATGATTACTGACCTTGGCATCTCATGGAGTTCTTTTCCCTTAAATCCATCCCATGAAAATGATCTGCTCTTCCCTCAGAAAAAGATTGTGATTCACAGCAGCTGGATAACTTAGCATACGAGTGATTTTAACAGTGCTTCAGGCACATAAGACAGAAAATATACAACTGTAATCTAGAAGGTCATATCTTTCCACCCAAAAAATTTTGTGTCTTTTTTTTTCAAAAGAGTAGTGGCTGCATGAAGAAGTTTACTGTATATGACTTAACGTAATTTTCTATGAGATGTATGTTTGAGATACAGAACAGCATCAGATATTATTAGAAATATATAGGCCCGGCTGTGGTGGTACACACCTGTAATCCCAGCACTTGGGAGGTTGAGGCAGGAGGATCAGTGTGTTTGAGACCAGCCTGGGCTACAAAAATGAGCTCCAGGCCAGCCTGAACTGCATAGCGAGACCCTGTCTCAAAAAGACAAAAAGAAAGAAAGAAAGATGTAATCTTCAAACTTTTAAGAAGTTGAACTTATTGCATATGTGAATCTCCTATTTAACCAGATAGTATATTGTAAATACTTTCATAATTGTTCTAATAAAAGATAAGGAGCTAAGGGTTTGACTCAGTGGAAGAGCATATGCTTAGCATATGTAACATCTTGCATACAATCACCATGCACACACACACATACATATGCACACATGCACACACACGAGGGTAAAATGTTTCGCTGACATAAAATCAAGACATGTACGTGTCCATCTTAATATTGTCCTGTGGCAGTTTGCTTCACACTTCACACAATTAAATCCCATTGACAAGTTACTATAGAAACCATTTTATGCACCTAAATATCAGAAGTTATTTGCTTGAGAACATCAAGTGCAAATACCCTAACACACTAGAGATTTTTCTGTCATCTTGAGTGACTCTGAAGTTGGTCCCTTTAATTGACAGCAGGGAGGCAAATGTCTTTATCTCCTGATTCTCCTCCTCATGACAAGATTATTGACTAAAATTTTACAAAATCTACTTTTAAAATTATATTTAGTCATCCACTCTAAATAGCACAGCAAAGGTAGTAATTGGTCTGGTGTTTAATGTAGCTAACCTCAATATTTCCTATTGACTTAAAATATTTATTCGCAAATATTTGTTCAGTGAGAGACAAGAAATATGGTTTGGCACCGAGCTAGTCCAGACCTCTATGTAAATTCAGCGTCTTCTGAACTGAGCTGCCATTGTTTTTCCTACTTGTGCTGTTGGGGTTAGAACTTGGGGCCTCCCTCACCCTGGGCCAGTTCTCAGCTGCTCAGCTACACCTCAGCTCCCCCTATTGCCCGCTCCCTGAGGCCTGATCAGACTGTGCATGTATTCCGTCCACATCCACATTTGAGACTTCGGATCTCCTGTCCCCGGGATACTCTTTATTTTTCTGTCTTCCTTGGTCTTGCTGTCATTTTAAGGAAAGACCGAACACTTAGAATGCCAAGGCACCAGAGATTTTCAGGACCTGAGGCAGGGTGCTACAGGGCACAGACAGCTGGGGAGCCTGCAGGAAGCTCTGCCAGTTGATGGCTGTGTGACACTGAGCAAATTCCCAGACCTCTCTGCTCTTCAGTTTTGCCATTTGTCCCACCACGATGCTTTCAGCATCTCACAGCTGTCCCTTTGTGAAGTTGAATGGCCTTTCATACCTATGGATAATATGAGACAATTATATAGCCGTTAACAGCTGACTCTTCGTTATGGGTGATGCGCTAACAGCGTTGGCAAATAATGCTCTCCCGCGCCCTCTACTGGTGAGACCACCAGTCCCTGCCCTGGACAGTGGCTGCCTCAGCTAGGTACCTTGAGTCTTTGTTTCAGATTATTTATATATATACATATACATATATATATGTATATATATATATATATATATTTTTTTTTTTTACCTGAAGAAATAATTACTTATGCTGAAAAACCTAACATCCAACAGGATGAAGGGAGTTTAACAGGGACATCACGCCTAAAAGCTAAATGTCACTGCTTTAGCTTCTTTTGTCCCCAACTGTCCCCCCTACTGGGACCTCACTCCCACAGCAAATGACATCTCACTCCTTCCAGGGCTTCCCTGGAAGCCCTTTCCAACCCTGGTTGCTACTGACACCATTGCTGTATTCCTCATGTACCACGTCAACAAAGCTAATCACTCTGCCACTCTGCTGTCGTTGGATGTTGGCCGTCCACCCGGTAGAGTGGAGCATCTTTAAAATTCAGTGTAAGTCCCACACGGGTGCGCTTACTTTTCGAACTTCTGAAAACTGCGTTCTCTAAAACACCTGGGGCTTCCTCTCCACAGAGTGCTCCTCCTCCTTGAGTGCCGGTGAGGCTGCCGCCTCTCACCCTACAAACCTTCTCTCCAAAAAGTGTCTTTTGAAACATCTGATAAAATTCCTTCCACTCTTCCTCCCAGCACCCTGCTCCTCTTTGCCCTGAAATATTGTGCTGCCCAATCTTTCATGAAAAGTTCTTCATGATAAAGTGTTGTTGTTACCTTGTTATCTCAAGACAAACTAGGATAATACATCCTTGTCGTGTGGAAGAAGAGATGAATGTCTTAGGGTTTTTATTTTCTTCAGGGAAAATGTCTACTTTACTTGATGCAACTGCTTGTGGGTTGCGCTGTGACAGGATTGGCAAGTGTGACAGGCTCAGTTAACTCTATGATAAATTTTAGTGTGAGGGAACTTACCTAATTTCCAGACTTTCAGATGGTTGATAAGCAGTTTGTCTCGATGGTATGTTTGACCAGTACACGTTCCTCAGCTAAAATAGAAAAAAATCACAAGTAGTCTAACGAGGAGAGACCCTCAACATTTGAATTTAGTAAGTCACTCGTTATGTTTTCAGTTCTCCTCTCGTATTCCCTCAGGGGCAGAACTTTTCCTAGCACTACTGAACAATCCCTGATTTTCCCAGTGCATTCTGGGTATGTCCTGTAGGCATGTGAAACACGTGAGGAACCACCAGTTTGTGCAGTGTCACTGCCTTGAATTGCAGTGGGATTCAGGGAGAAGGAGTTGAGTGTGGGCTGAAATTGCCTGACAGGCATCATGAATCAGTTGGGACTCTAGATGATCCTTAAAAGATGAATTTGAATTTGAGAGGAAAGTGAACATGCCTAGCTATTGACCTGCTGGAGCAGAGGTTTGGGGATGTTCAGAGGACCCGGTAAGCCTGGGGGTAGCTGCTGAAAGTTGTGATAGATGGGTAGAACTGATCCACTCTACAGGCCCTGAGAGTCAGAGAACACTGGCCAGCAAGGGTGTACAAAAACGGGGTACAATGGCAGTTTAGAAAGATTGCCCTGGGTGAGTTGGTTAGGGCTCCACTAAGCACAAACATCTGCCTGTAGCTATGAGCAGTTGACACCCTCTGACTAAGAGGCCTTGGCTCAAGACCGGAAGCCTGAGTGTACAGCTACTGAAAAGAGTCATGTGGCGACTTAAACCTAAATGAGGATGAGGGCAGTGGAGCGGGAAACAGGTATTTTGAAGAAAAAAAATAAGTAAAATTTGGCATCTTGTTGAATGTGGAGATAAAGGAAGGGGAGCAAATGGTCAGAGTTAGCCCCTGGGGTGATTCAAGGAAAATGTCCAAAGGGAAGGGTAGCCGTAGTCCATAGGACGACTTTCAGTAGTGCCTGACAGTCTTCTGCGCTTGTGTTTATGATTGGAGGTCTTTGGGAAAAGCAAAGCAAGAGATACCCAAGTAAAAGAAAGTTTCAGAACTGTGGGCTCAGAAAGTGCTCCATGCTCAGGCAAGCCTGTGAGAGGCAGAGTACCTTCTCTATAATATATTCAACCAGGAGTATGTTCTTTGAATTTACAACTTCTTAAAACAGGAGTCAATAAAAACAGAAGAAGAAAGCTAGTGTTTTCTAGTTCACTGGGGGAGAAACATTTTGATCTCCTAACACTACATTTCAAGTCTCTAATATTTATACAGTTTTATGCTGTGCAAACTTGTAACCAGTAGAGGTAGGTTCTGTGATCCTCTATGTAAGTTCTATTGTGAATGCTTATGTTTTAGTTTATGTGAGACAGTATTATTAATCAAGTGAGACTATAAAAGCGTCTTCAGACTCTGAAGTTGGCCTGTCCCTCATTTTTTTTTTTTTTTATAATCTGTAATCAGGAAATCCATTCGCTCATGCTTTATAATTTTGGTGCTTTCAAGTGGTCAAAGGAATGTGATATTTGCATAGAGTCACATCGAAATTGATAATTGTCCAGGCGGAGGGTAATTTTAAGGCATGGCCTGAAGAAGGGTTGCAGCTGCATATTAGAGGGTTGTTGAGAGGTGCCCTTTGCCACCTCCCTGGCCCCTGAATTTAAAGGAGTCCATTGTCCCTGGTGAATTTATCTTAAGGTAAGGCAGCAGCCTTCTCTGAGGCCACAGGGCTGGGAGAGAGGAGAAGGCTGCGGTTGCCCAGCCAGTTTAAATGCAGGCTCTTCTTAGCAGTAAACCACATGCATGTTCTCATCATTGATTTCCAAATGATAGGTTTCTATATCGCTGGTTTAGGATCCACAGTCTCGCATTCCTGAATCTATATTATGCCAAAGGAATAACAATTTGGCGGCTGGAAGCAGAAATGGTTATTATACGGCTCCAAAATGCTAGCTAGCACAATCCGCTAAAAACAGCAGAAATTCACCCACAAAAAGAAAAAAAAAAAAAAAAAAGCCAAATTTATTTGTTCTTAAAAATAACTTTCTACTCTAAAAATATGGCTTTAAGAAGTGTCATCCTGAGCGCCAAACATTTTGCATTAGATGTGTAAACACTTTCAACTGTGTGACCATTCTCCTAAGATGGCATGATTTCTACTAAAGGGAAATATTAAAAGGGGAAGGCAGAATGCTTTTTACATCCATTTCTTTTTTTACTTTAGAGATATTTTGGGGTGAAGAGCTATGATGTATGCTTTCTTTTCTTTTCTCCCTGCTGCCCCAAAGCATTGTTTAAAATGAGAGCAAAAGGGCTGGGGCTTCGTTGGAATTTCTGAGAGTTTACTGTAGAAATGTTTTCTCTTCTTTTAAATAACTTCTTTCAGTGGCTTGGCGAAGCATTTGCATTTTCACACCGTGGGCATGGGTTCGCCATATCACAGGACAGCACATTTTGCGAAGAGGTTTTACTTCCTTTTAGCAAAATAACTGCTCCATGCAAAACCAGTATCAGCGTCTACCGAAGCCAGGGTTTTAGTTTTTTTCTGATCTATTCAAGCTTCACTGCACTGCTTAACTGACTTTTTTTTTCTTCTTCTTTTGAAATGACGTAGCTAATTTTCCATTCGATTGTTTATTTAAACCAGGCCTCACACAAGTTAGTATTTAAATGACACATGTATGCACCATGACCTTGTGGACGGATAGGAGGCTGTAGGACCAATTTCTTCTTTTCTTCTCATTCCCCTTTTCTCCAGTATGATCTGTGACTTCAAACTAAGACCCTCACTTGGTCCCAATAAGGATTCAACAAGATATGTATTAAATAAAAGAATTCTGAGCATGTTAGTTTATCCAGCGTTCGTCTCAACGAACATGCCCTTTGCACATACTTCTCTAGATAAAGGACGGTAAAGGTGTGGTTCCACATAACAGCTTTTGCCACCAGACACGTCCCAAATTAACTGGAACAGATGAGTTGCCTTTTCACACATACAGCTGGCTCTGGGAACTTAGTTAATCTTCCTTAAGTTCTCTCACAGAAGAGAAATTTATATTCAAATTCAGTGATCATTTCTTAAACAACTACTCTGTGCTCAACATGTGTTAGGGGTGTTAAATTTGCTTTATTTTTATTTTTCCCACAGTAACTTGGAAAATGTTATACATAGTCAAATTGACAGATTTAATCTTGTTATTTGTTATATATGCAGCCTATTTATTCACACATAAAATGAATTAGATATAAAGAACAAATGTGCCGTAAGCAGAGTGCCTTAACTATTTTTTTTTAATTCAAAGAAAATGTTCCCATGACTTTCTCTTGCAATGTGCTTGTGCTTCTACCCCAGGTCACTTCGAGAATCCCCACAGTGGCTCATGCCACCTCCCCCTGTTCTTGGGCACCCAGGGCTAGCAGGGCTCTGCTCCCTTGTACCCTGGGGCGCTGCCCTAGTCACCTGTGCTCTACAAGCCTGCTGGGTCTGCATTTCTATTACACAAGTGGAGACACTGTAGCTTGGAATCAAGTCACCAGGGCTCAGCTTGCAAGTTCCCTCAGAACCTTCTCTCCTCCTGGATTTTCTTCTCAACAGTTCCTTGCGCTGCCCTTACTCCGCTCTGTAGCCCACTCGCACCCACCAGTCACAAGCTCAGTGTATCTCGCTGATGTATCTGGTCTCTTTTGTGAGTCCCACATCCGTGCCTTCCTTTTCCATGAATGTGGACTGGATGATGTCTTCTCTCCCGGGCCTTGAGCGGCTCAGTGTGAATGGCTTTGTGGCCATCTGGCCCTCGCTGTCTGCTGAAAGTCATGTGTGCTCCCTGAGTATATCCTGGTGGCCACAGTGAGGTCTCAGGCTCTTGGGGATCTTCGTCTCCTCACTGAATCCAGCACAGTGCCACCCACCCAGGGGCCACAGGCCCTGTGCTGAACACCACAGTTCTTCCTGTCATATAGCAGGATATGTGGGGATATGAGACACGAAGGCCATCAGACCTCTATTTCTGTTAGGAGGGCCTGGCTATGAGACTCCGAAGGAAGCCCTTGGACCCTGCCAACTGGCAGCTCTTCCTTCCGGTGTCCGGTGAATCAGCATTTTCATGACGGCTTCTCTGCAGCACCCGAGAGAGGGCTGCTTTTTGAAGATGAGTGTGAGCAGGAAACTCCTGCAGCCTTGGGGTTCTATACCCTGAAATTAGGGAGGAGAACAAATCAGACCCCAGAAAAGCCATAGAGAAAATCCACTCAGAGGAAAGCAGGACTGAAGAACACAATGTGTGAAGGCCTCCCCACCCACCGCATGTCCTAGAAATTACAGTCTTGCCAGTGCATCGTCTTGATCTGAGGACGCACAGGCACCCGAACCCCAAACCAGTGAACTGAAAGACTGACTCATGCTAGCCAGGCCCACACCGAACTCATCCACTGAAGTGCAAGGCCAGCTCTGTGTTTTCCAGAGATCCTGAAAAAAAATGGTCTGACTTGCTTCTTGAACTTTGTTTAAATAGAAAAAGAGTACGTGCTGGTTTCTGATCATCTTGGTATATATTACTTCTTCTTTTTAAAAGTTTTTAATCTTTTTGCAGAACAATATTAAGTAATTAAGTGGGTTACTATTCCCCTGGAGGGGAAATTGGCTGCTCTGTGATTTTTTTGATGTGTATGTATGTCGGATCCTTAGGCTTATTTTTTTTTTTTCTCTCTCGTAGAGTATATTCTACGAGATGCGTTGTGTCCCGGTTTCCTCCTAAGTTGTCGCTGCTTTGTGTCCACAGGGAATGGGTATGGCAACCCCCGAAACTCACCAGGTCTGCTGGTCTCACCTGGTAACTTGAACAAGAATATGCAAGCAAAGTCTCCTCCCCCCATGAATCTAGGAATGAATAACCGGAAGCCAGATCTCCGAGTGCTCATCCCGCCCGGCAGCAAGAACACAATGCCATCCGTGGTAAATGCTAAGCTCCCGTTTCACATCAATGCTAATGATGCCTGTGCACGTTTTGCTGTTTGCGTATTTATCTAACGTTATTAAGCACTTGGAGGAATTCAAGAAGATTCACATTGTCAGCTACTAGTGTTACTAGTACTATCAGTAAATCCTGGTTATGTGTAGGTAGCTATTCATTCCGGTAACTATTTTGTAGTTTCCTTTTCAAAATTAATACAAGAATCGGTAAATTCTTCTCAGGACTTTCAGAACAAGGAAAACATTTCTTTTCAGACCTCCTGATTTGTAGTCAGAAAAAAGAATCAAATTCTACCATTGGTCAAATCGTGTGTTTATTAAGCAGAGTGATAGAAAATGAAGTACCACATGTATGGTATTTTTACCATACAGAGCTATTTATGTCCACAGAATCTGCCAAAGAGAATTACTTTCTGTATTTCCTAAGCAAACTTCCTGTAGTTAATTGACAGCTCTTTTCTTTGGTGTATTCAGTGCTAAAATCGAAAAACACTACACAGCTCTGCGTTGCATTAATTTCACCTTTCTCCATGTGGACTTCATGAAAATAGCCAATTCTCCAAAGCAGGCTGGGTCAAAATCTCAGACATTTCAAGCAAAAAAAGCTTGTGTTTTAATATCAAAACAAGTTGTAAGTCTTCTATGGAGACATAGACCCCTCCAAAATAGATTTACATATATATGGGGGACTTTATATATATATATATATATATATATATATATATATATATATATATATATATATAAAATGTTTTTGGTGCCTCCCATCTTCCCCATGGGTCTTTGTACCGTATGAGACAGGAAAGATTATAGAACCAAACTGTACAACAGACAGACTTATGTCACTGATCTCCATATTAGCTATGCTTAAGAGTGAGAACAGTTAAAATTAAGATTCAGCAAATTTAGATCACTCTGAAAACACCTTTCTTTCTTTCATTTTTTCTTTTTTTTCTTTCTTTCTTCCTTCTTCCCTTCTTTCCTTCCTTCCTTTCTCTGCCTTGTGGAAAGTACCAGGGTAGATCAGTCTTGTAAGCTAATTAGTTTATTATGGTACAGGGCAGATTAATTTTGAATATGAGTCCCACCAAAAAAAAAAAAAAAATCACATAATTTGCAAAATTCCCTTGGAAAAGGCTGTGTCTAATAAATAAAGCCTCCCACGGGGCTTCAGCCCAGCAGTGAGGACCACACGTGGCAGGCAGTCACTAGCAGCAGGTTTAGTCCAGGCCCCCTGAAGCTGGTGCTTGCCCAGGGACTCCGAGCGTGTGGTCAGGGTCATCTCTCCCTGGCAGCCAGGTGTGACTGCCTCCTCCTGAGCAAGGGAGCTAGCCAAGCACAGTCCTTTTGTTCAAAGTATGGTGGTGAAATCCTGAATGTGGAGACACTGACCCGGGCTGAGAGCCAGATAGGTTGTCTTCACATTGGAGATAAACACCTCATTAAGGAAACAAAGAATGCCTCCACGAGGAGTTATCTTTAGAGTCTGGGTTGTAGAACTGTTTAAACTGTTGTGTCTATCAGAAAATGCCTTTCCTTTGGTTGAAAAGATTTTGCCCAATTATAAATATTTGCAGACACTAATTAATAAAACTCCTCCTCCATGCTCTCAGTCCGAGGATGTTGACCTGCTTTTGGTAAGTATGTGACTGCGTCCTTAAAGTATGAGGGAACAGCCAAAGTTTCCTTTAGCGACCCTTGGGGGTGCTGATAAGATGGGGAGACTGAAACTGACCCTAGTGCATCCACATAGATCGTGCTTCCCTACAGCTAACTTCAGGTATCGGTCACAGGGGAAAAGAATGCCTGTTTATTGTTTTCCACCCCAGTAACCTCTGGAAACCAGAGGCCTTGTTTTCAGCATTTTAAGATTTAATTGAAGAGACGATATTTATTTTCTTCACTTTAAACTACAACACTTCTTGCACTAAGAGCTAAAGTGCCATTGTTTTAAGTGGATCTATGTCTTTAATCCTCTGGCTGTAAAGAGTTAAACACAGGCCTTAGCAGCTTGGCCTTCTAGTTGAGTCAAGTTTAGAAGAATCTGGGGGGGGGAAAAAAAAAAGTGGTCAGAGCACCACCTGCTGGTCAGAACATAGCATGAGCCCTCCCCCATCCTCCCACCCTCTCTTCTGCAGTACATAGAATGGAACACAAAACCCACCGTGGTTGATTTTAATTTTTTTTTAATTTGCATTTGAATAAAAACTGAAACAATGGAAGTACAGTATACATATTTCATCAGTTCTCAGCATAGTCTGTTTTTACCCATAATAAAGCTATGGTACTTGTTACTAGTTCAGTTGCCTAGGAGATACTGATGTAATGGGTTACTATGGCAACAGCTGGTCTCTTGAAGGATTGTAAATGATAGGGTTGGCAGAGTTCATAGAGACACATGTTAAATGATTAATTTCATGAGCTTTGTACCAAGTTATCTCTTTATGTGCAAAACTAATACTGAAATCTAGGATTTTAACTTTCTTTAAAAATTCCATCAATACTGTCTTTTTATTTACTTTAAAAGAATCAAAGGATAAATAACTCCCAGTCTGCTCAGTCATTGGCTACCCCAGTGGTTTCCGTAGCAACTCCTACTTTACCAGGACAAGGAATGGGAGGATATCCATCAGCCATTTCAACAACATATGGTACCGGTGAGTAGCCTTGCCACGTGGAAATACTAAATACCTTTCATTAAAAGGCAAGACAAAGGGCGGGATCAACTTCTCCCTCTGTCTAGCACCTGGGGTGCCCAGAACACTGTGTAATTACTTCTCCCTTTCCATGGCAAAGTGGTTACCCACATGCTTCTGTCTTAAGTGATTGAAATTTTCATTTTCCCAACCTGAATTCCAAAGAGAACAATAATTTCAAGGAGATTGAGCTGTTACTGTATTTTTTGGGGGTGTCATAGAAAACTGACTTCCTCAAGTTTATTTTAAAAAAGATGGCTAGATTGTCACATGCACTGTGGACTGTGATACCAGGTGGCAGTGTAAGAAGCCACCCTTGTAGACTGCGCTACTCCGAACCTTTCGTGGAGTACTTAATTTTGAAGAGTCATTATCCCTGGTGGTTCATCCTCCTTTCCTCCAAAATTTAAAAAAAAAAAAAAAAAAGCAAGAACATTGTGGGCATTGAAAGTGTTTGATTTCATTTGCCATGGGATCACTTTCCACTCAGCGCTTGTCCTTACCGTCCCCTGTGTTGATGCAGAGTACTCTCTGAGCAGTGCAGATCTGTCGTCTCTGTCTGGGTTCAACACGGCCAGTGCGCTCCACCTCGGCTCGGTAACCGGCTGGCAGCAGCAGCACCTGCATAACATGCCGCCGTCCGCCCTCAGCCAGTTGGGGTAAGTCACACTATTGCTTCTACAGTACTGTCTTAGGATATGTTGCAAAAATGACAGGTGACATCCCTTAAACACAAGCTTTCACGTCCCACGAGAGGGTGCGAAGTGGTGCGTTATAGAAACAGAGGAAATCCTTGGACCAATGCCTTTCACGTAGCACAAGTGTGACATCCTTAATATTTTTAAGAGGACAGGGAGCCCTGGAATACAGAGCCAAAGCCTTTCTTTATTATTGTAGGCCATGTGTATTTCCACTTCTGTGTTAGTATTTTTATTTAGTTATCACACCGTTCACATGGGAACTTGAAAGACATCTACATCTTTTAGGGTTCTTTAAGTTCCTGAAGGCTTTGAGGTATTTGAAATTCTTTCTCTTAAGGCTAACCCCCCCTCACCCCACCCCACCCCACCCCCAGGCCAGGTGTGCTGAGCTGGCCACCAAGACAGGGCGTGGTGGCACACGCCTATAATCCCAGCACTGGGGAGGCTGAAAACAAGAGGATCACTACAAGTCCAAGCTGTGCAGTGAGATCCTGTACCAAATACATAAGGAAAAAAATTATTGCCCATTTGGCATAAACTAATAATAAACTACATCATTTATGACAGTGTGAGCCCTAATGTTTATAAGATAGATGGGCTTCATCTATTTATGACGTTCTCATAGTTTAGTTGTATATTTGTAGCTATTTTATTAAAACATATATGCAAAACATGCAATACTAATTACTAAATTTGGCTATAAAAATAATTTGGTTGTTTTCTGGTCAAAGGATGTGTCTTTCTGCCCCCTTGTGGTGGTTTTGAGATAAACCTTTAGCATAGAAGATGACTCCTGTCATTTGTCAAGGAAATGTTCAAACTTTTAAAAGCCCTCCATTCAGAACACTACTTCTTTGAAATTACACAAAAACGCTAAAGTGAAAACAAAAGACATGACTATCTAGTGACTTCAAATCTGAAATCAATCCTCAGAAGGAAAAAAAAAAAACAGGAGGATATGAGATGTTGAAAGACAAGCTTTTGTTTCAGAAGCAGTCTACATGCCTCACTCACTTCTGCTTTACTACTAAACCATTTAGTTATAGCTAACTAGTTATATTACTTAACTAGTTCCACATCTATATTTCTAAGGTGAGGATAAGCCTTTGATTGGAATCAAAGCCAGTGTCTGCTACAACTCTACCCTCATGCCCTGGCTTTTGCA